>JBBPBX010012125.1:0-21493 GCA_038048925.1 Garcialebias charrua | reverse complement strand
GGGTGGGTACCGTGTAACGTGGAAACGTGAACCTGGTTCATCAGGCACGTTTTTGTCTGTTGTCCCCATTCGCCGAGGAGGCCCTTTGTTTGGTCGCCTAGCGGGGGACAAACCTGTTTTTGCTCCATGCGTGCTCGGTACGAGGTGGACCCGACGGGGGTCTCTGTCTGGGCTCTTCCTCATATGCTGGCCGCTTCTGCGGTGGGGCACGTATTGCAGAGTGGTGTCGAGACTGCGCAGGTCTGCTTCCAGCAGACTCCCTCGGGGGGGCGAAGCTCCTCCGGGGGATGCCCACCCGGAGAGCTTCCTCCTGCCTGCGTCTTTGGTCCAGCTTGGTCTGAATTTGCTCCAAAACTTTACCAAACAATCCCTCCGGCTCTATCGAGTGGTGGAGAAAAGGCACCTTTTGTCCCTCGGTAAATCTGTTAAAGTCATCCAGAGGTGGCGGATCGCAATGACCACTTCCGCCATTCCCCTGCCTTGTGCCACGGCAGCTGTCCCCATCATACGGAGCACAAAGTCTATTGCTCTGCGGGCTTCATCCAGCAATTCTGTGGATGTCTGCTTGTCCGTTGTTGTTTGGAGCTGTTGCAGTTTTTCGGCCAGGTAAGCCTGCATTAACGCGGACGCGTTCATGGCGCATGCCGCCAGTCCCTGAGCCCTGTAGCATTTCTCGAGGAGAGACGCCGAGGCCCGGCAAGCCTTGCTGGGGAGAGTTGGTTTCGTTCCTGATGACTTAGGGGCCAGGTGAGACGCCAGTGTGTCCTCAATTTGAGGCACGTTGGCTATTCCCACCTCATCCATGCCATCCACGTCGAGGAACTGTGAGAGGGGTAAGAGCATAGGGGCTCTTGGTTGAGCCCAGGTGCGAGTTAGTTCTGTAAGGAAGTCCGGGAACATGGGCATCCTTTGCCTTGTGGCGGCCTGCTGCTTCGAGTAAAAATAGTTTCCTGCCAGCCTCGTGACCTGTTGGCGAGGCGGAGGCTCGGGCCAAGGGATGTGCAGCGCGTCCGCTGCTCTGTGGCACAGGTCGAACAGAGCAGGGATGGAAAAGTCAGTGTCTGGGAGCACGGGTACGGGGTCTGGGCGAGATCTTCACCCTGATCCTCCAGTTCCACGTCTGCCTCCTCCGTTGAAAATTCGCCCGAGGCTGAGATCGAGATCTCGTCTTCGTTCATCATGCCCCGGGTGTCGAACTCGACTGTTAGGTCCACCATAGGAGCCAGCACGTCAGGGCTGTCGCCCCATTCGACGCGTGTGCTGTCATGTAGAGCCATGTTCTCCAGCTCCGGCGTGGGAGTGAGGGGCTCCGTGGTGTCCGCGTCCGCAGTTGTCGCTGAGGCGCCCATGGCCTTGGCGACGAGGTCAACCCGATGCCGCAGCACCGCATCCATCATGAGGCTGCAGTGTGGGCAAAAGTTGGGCGTATCCAGTGCTGTTTTTGCATGAAGCATTCCCAGGCAGATTGGACAGGCCTCGTGGGTGTCCGTTGCTGCGAGGAAATAACCGCATCCACTGGGACAGGCGCGCGAAGTTGGGCTCGCCGTCCCGCTGGTTTTCCTTGGAAGTCTCGCTTTTCGCTTTCCCTTCTCTGGAGGCATGTCCGAGATGAGACGAGCAAGTCCTTCCAGAATCTTCTTTCTTTTTTAAAAAAGAATGTCTCCTCCGTCGCGTTGGTTTCGTTGGCTACCTCACTAGAAGTTAGCGTGTATGGCGTAGTTAGCGCCGTCGAGCGAAGCAATCTGTAGAGAGAGGAGAAAAAAACACTTTGGGTTAAGAGAAATGTGCCGGACTAGCTTTCGCTAGCCCAGTAGTACGCAGGAATAATTCTTTGTGCGCTCTGTGTAGGGAGCACGCTTACCTCAGATTGAGCGATGAAGCACCAGAGAAGTCCCGCGAAGAGGTAGTTCAGGTTTAAGCGAGGTGAAGGGCAAATAAGAGAAAGATGGACGGGCATCAGCCGCTTAAGTACCCAGAGGGCGGGGCCTCTGGCGCGGCGGTGACACCCCTACCGTAAAGGCGTGAGTATATTCCTTCAGGTAATCACGCGGGGGTGCAATTCCCATAGCAAGTATGTTGCACTGAGAGACCGACTGAAAGGGAACTGCATGTTATTGTCATTTGAAGCTGAAATGTTATCATTGAACAACTTTTCAGATTCAGATTCAGATTCAGTTTATTATTGCCATTGTCAATGAACAGGATTCACAGACTAGGAATTTGCTTCGGCATAACGGTGCATAAAATATAGAAACATAAAACATAAAAAACAAACCATAAAACATCAATACAATACTGTATTCAGTGAACAAAACCTACTAAAAAACAGTGCAATTAGAGTGGTGCAATCAAAATACAGTGATACAGTGATTCCCAATCAAAATACAAAATACAGCGACCAAGGCAAGTTATGAGGTAACATGGTTATGAGTGTTCAAAAGTCTGACAGCTATTTGAAGCTTTTGGTGAAGAGTTGCCACTTGTTTGTGTGGAAAAGTCTGAGGACGCTGTTCACAAGCTGAAAGTGCAATTTCATTGTTAAATGACCTCCGTGTCGTTTTCAAAAGCTGTTTTCTACATTTGCAAAGATCTTGTGTGTGGTATTGTTACATTATAAGCAGAAATAGAACACATTATCCTGCTCTGAAACTTGTGTCAGCCGTGGTTCTGACGTTTCTGTAGGCTGGCCCGGATCTGATAAGATTGGACTCGGTTCTGGACGAGTCTGTGGTTTCATCAGTAAATTGCTGTTCTTACTGAGCGTGGCTCAGTGACCCTGTTTGAATTTATTTCGCCACACTTTAAAGAAGTAATGCAATGTTTTTACCGGTAAGCGTTTTTATGGAGTTGAAAAAAGTCTGATAAGCTAAGCTCACATTCCATTAAAAGCTACATGTTTGATTCTTGTGCTGTGATTGGTTGAAAATTTTAAACTGCAGCTACCGTGATCGCTTGGGAAAAGTACTACAAGAGTTGTGATTGGTCGAGTGCTGAAAGCTGGTGACGCACGTCGAAGCGCCAACCCACTCTGTCGTCAGTTTCTTATATGAAAATATCTTTAAGACCCATTTAATCGCTGTGTTTTAAGATGTTAGATGGTGCTTTTAACGCAGTTGAAGTAAGACTACTGATTGCTAAGTGACTTAACGTCACGCGATACCGGAAGCGACAACTCGTTGAAAAAATTGATCGTTTATTTAAAGTTGAAAAATTCACAGAACCTGTCTCAATGGTTTAACCACATCGATTTGTCTCTTAAAAGGACGTTTTACAAGCGACTATCACATATAGACGTATAACTCCTTCCAAAAAGTTGATTTTACCGAGTTCGTTCGATACTAATCGGAAGCTAATGAAGCTAACCATAGCTAACGAAGCTAATGGATGTCAACAAAGCGCCACCATATTTCCCCAGAGCACTAGTGGCCAGAAAGAGTAATTACAGTCACTTTGTGGTACATTTAAGCTTTGAACACCATCTGCTGGTTAAATGAAGGAGAACAGCACATTCAAATAGGAATGATGTACACTTCTGTGCATTATTAGTTTAAAACTACATATTTAAAGGTATTGTGACAATATGCTAAAACATAGACATCATTAGAAAGAGGAGCTACTCAGCTTTGATTTTTTTGTACACAGACGCTTCGAATAATTAATATATAAAAGTATTTTTTAATAAAATAGTTTTAATGACATAACTCTGTAGTGCGTCGCAGTTTTCTGGTGGAGAAAGGAGGGGTCAAACGCAGACGCATTTTTATGACGCAATGTAATGGACGCACATTGTAAATAACAATGGCAGAGAATATAGAAACCGAGGAATTAAGCAATTTAAGTGAAGATTTAAGCGATTTGTCTTCAGTTTGGGAAGCTGAAGTTAGTTTGAGTAATGAACAAGAAACAGCTGGTTATAATGTAGGTCTGCAGCTGCATTTATTTGAGCCTTACCGTTCAGGGAGCAAGGGGGACTCCGATATTTCTAATAGCAGCTGCAGACTGAACTTCATATCCCAACGTCACATGACGTTGCATGCGGAAGTACCCGGATTTCCCGTGACGAAACACGGCGCCAAGTTTAAAATCAATTTGAAACAAATTTTCATTGATTTATCATTTTGCTTGGAAAAACAAACATAGTTGAATGATACAACATATATATGTTGTGCCACTTTATGCATAGTTCCAACATCATGTCACAATATCTTTAAAGTTATTCTGTGTACAATCAAACACTCCAGTTTATTTTAAATAAAGAGATTTAACATAACATTGTAGTAGAACACCTGGTCTCTGAACTTTTGGTGAAAACACCTGAATTCACCTTTTCAATAAAGCTCTCAAGTGAATCTCCTTTTCTCTGAAAACCTAATTGAAGGACATAATCACTGTTTTATTCCAGTTTAGTTTGAATCAGAATACGAATGAGTCACGAGACTCTCTTTAATTGTTACTTTGTTTAATTCAAAATTGATCAACAGTAATAACTTTTGTCATTTTATGATAATCTGTATTAACATGAGTTGTCACTCTTATGCTGGTTTATTCTTCAGTACGATGGTGCTTTAAAACTATGGCACAGTTCAGGGTAAACTCTTAAGTGAAACTTCTCAGCTTTGTCTATGAGTTAGACATAATAATCACTTTCCTGGCGATTCCATCTGTCTGTTCTCAAAACTATCTTCATGTCCAACCTTCAGACTTCAACTCGCTGAACTGAAAAGCCACTCACGTTTTTTTTGGCAAACAGCCAATCAGCGGGGTAGATTTGACTGGGTCAGCCCTCCACATAAAACCCTAACTTCCCGTCTTGCTTCAGTGCACGAGGGAACTCAAACTACTAGGTTCTTCTCTAAAACTGGTTGAACGTTTTGGTCAAATGCCAATTAGACCTACGTTTCTCAGCCAGCTTTGCTGTAACTCACTCAAGCCAAGAGCTCTAATTTTGAAATAATTTACTTTCTGAAAGTCTTATTTTGAAACTGATCAGGGCGTGGCATTGTTTCTGCCGGGAAAGGCGAACTTCACGTATCGTTGAATCAGTAAACACGCGCTGAAGTTCAACTGGACATCTACTGGACCACACAATCCGTTAGTGTCCACGACTGCTTCTACACTCTTATCACCAGAGACGTGAACGTCACCAGGTAAAGAGTCGCTGATTGTTTGCTGAGCGTGCGGGAAGTCCAGCTGGAACTCGTTTGGAAAAGTGTCAGCCTGGTCTCATTCAAAATAATTAACTTCTTTTAAACTTCCATCTTTCATTCCATTTCTTCCTCCTAAACTTATTTTTCCTAAGCCAGTAAAACTCTTAAGTAAATGTGCCTACAGAAAAGTTAAAATAAGAACCGTAACTTGTCTGTTGTTTCAATTTGAATCTTGTCTACAGTAGTTTAAATTAAATCTAAATCAGAGCTAACCTCGATACAAATGTTTGATGTACTTTTGTGATTTTGCCAATAAAAGGTTCATCTCCTGGTGAATCAACATAAGTTGACGTTTCTCGTGAGATTACATCTTGTCTGGTCACTCGGTTTTAAATCCAAAACAGAGAGAACACGTAAAGAATTTGGGTCAGATAAAACCTGCTCAAACTTTCATTTGGAATATGGTATAGTCAGTAAACTGACCACAACCATTAAATCCTACAACATACAGAAAGTACCATCTCACTGATTTGTCACAAAAATAAAAACAAAGATGGATGAAGCCGAAGGAAAACTCCTAACAGTGGAGAAAAAATGTCAGGGACACATGAAAAATCAGTCTCAAAGTCCACTCACTCGCTGGACCAACACAAAAGACCCGAAATGGTTCAAACGGGATGTGGCAAAATCCATCACAAATTATGGTGGCTACCTAACAGCTACCAAGGATGTCATGCAAGAAATGGATGAACACCCACTCCTGTACTATGACAGAATCGTCCAAGCTTATTTTGGTTGACATACATAGGCCAGACATGGAAGAAGAGGAAATTTTCAAATTTATTTTCAGCGTAAATCAACTCTAGGATAAAATCACTTGTATACACCATAGCTAACTAAAAAAAGAAATCCATTGCAGAAATAAAACAGTGTGCTGTAAATGTTTATGCTCACATGCACAGCATAACACCCTTACAGGTGTCCACAGGTGAAAAGGTCAAACCCCAGTTGCTAAAAATGGAAGAGACACAAGCATCATCAGCACCCTCTCCTAAAGGCGAGAAAACACAAGAAAAACTAACAAACCACGAAATGTTGGTGCCGGTTGGAACAAAGACCCAAAGTGGTTCGATCGGAGCAAAAGTCCTGCTCCTGCTGCAACTCGAACAGACAAGTAAAAAACCACAAAAGGGAGTCCACTTTACAAAACCCCCAAAAAGGTTTATTCAGAGCCATGGACCTGCGCCTCCTGCTACAACTCGAACAGAACAGTCCGAGACAAGCAAAGAGTTGCGAGAGTTGCAGAAAAATTACCAACACCTCTATGCTCGGAAGAGACAGAGGAAATTAGTAGTTTGTTAGAAAATTTGAGTAATACAAGTGTTGAGTTTTATTCTATGTTCTTGTTGACTTCCTGTTGTGGGCGGAGACTTACACAGGAGGGCGCAATTTACTAATAAAAGGCCAGCTGCTCTGATGAGCGCTCTTCTCACTCAGGCCAAATGCAACTGATGGTGTGTTGTGTTTTCCTCCGTCATTATCCGTCATTTCCAACTAGGGCTGGGCCATATCATATCGTTTACGATAATACCGGTAAAAATAGCTTGCCCGGGCAAAAAAAAGATATCATGATATGCTAATTTCATGACGTATACGTAAGGACGCCCCGCCCCCTCAACCGAGCGCTTCAAACTGAACTGCGCACCCCCTTCCACCAGTCTGTACTGGTGCTAAAATGATAAAAACAAACCGCGCGTCATGTCAGCTTCTGTCCCCTGGCTGCTCTGAACAGCAGGTAGAGGATCAAATGCCCCCACCCGCCCCCCACCCCACTGAGCAGCCGCGCTGCGGGCTGGTCTCCCCTCGCTCTGAAAACTGTCTCTACAAACACGCGCGGCTCTCCACGACCAAGAGGAAACCACAGTGAAGTTATTTTCAAGTTGGAAGTTGGATATTCGAGCTCCGTGTCTTCAGCGGTGCGTTGCTCTCGTCAGTCCACTTCATGGAGTCTGATTTCGGGCAGCCGCGCTGAGTCTGCCCCTATTCAGAGACGTCATGGTTCACTTAGGGACCGTCAACAAATTTTCGACCGCGTCACTCTTTAGAAACAAAAAATAATGTATTTTACATGATTTGAGCCACAAATCTTACATCAAACTACTCTCCATTCCAGATCTGCGAGGCACAGCTGTTTATTTCTCAATTTTTATGCATTTTGTAATTTTTCACAATTTAATATTTACTGTTTTTGGTCAATACCATTCAGGTCTTTTGAGCCACCCACACAAGTCTCACATCAAACTACTCTCCAAGACCAGGCCTATGAGGCACAGCTGTTTATTTATCATTTTTATGCATTTTGTAATTCTTCACAATTTAATATTTCATAAATCTGTGGGGTTTTCCTCAATAGCTTCCAAGTCATGTGACCTGTTGACCCAAAAACACTGTGAAATAATTCTGCTAGTCTCTATAAATGAGGCACAGTCATTTGTTTTCTATTTTAAGTCATATTAATCAGACTCCATGAAGCGGACTGACGAGAACACCGCACCGATGAAGACACGGAGCTCGAATATCCAACGTCCAACTTGAAAATAACTTCACTGCGGTCAAGAGTCAGGTGATCAGAGACAGATCAGTCAGAAAATGAATCATTCCTGCATGAATAGATGAAACTGAAACACCAACACGCTTCAGGGTCAGCTGATCACCTTTTTACAACTTGTGAAAGTTATTCTTCAGTTAAAGGCAACATATATTTTGTTGCATGTTACATTTATGCCCAACAGATCTTAAGATTCATTTTTATTTAGTTGTTTTAGGAAACTACACATGCACTTTAGTTTTTGTGGTGGTTTTTGTTGATCTATATTTTGTGCAGACTTTTTCAATCTAAATAACAGATCATTTTTTTTAGAATAAGATACTCTTCATTCTGCCACCCTTCATTTTAAATTTATATTGTATGTCTTGTAAAATTATATTGTATGTCTTCTAAAATTATATTGTATGTCTTGTATCATGTGTCTATTAAATTTCTGTATTTTTTATTTGAAATGAATAAATAAATAAAAAATATATATATTTTTTATACTTGGAGACCGAATACTTTACTAAATAAAGTAATTTCAGTAAAATTACCCCTTGTTTTTTTAAATTTTATGTAATACTGCAAAGCAACATGTTAAGTTAATTTTGTCAAATAACTAAATTTGATTTCTGTTTTTTTTTCCCGTTATATCACGAAATTTATCGTTATTGTGATAATGCTCTGAAATATCACGATATAATTTTTGAGCCATATCGCCCACCCCTATTTCCAACCCTTGCTTTAAACAATGGCTGCGTCTACAGGTTATGGGCCCAGAAAGGAGTTTGGAAGCCGATGGAACCGATTATGCTTCGATGGAGATGAAAAGAAATATGAGTTGTGGGAGACAACGTTTTTAGCCCACTTACGTCTGCTTGGGCTGAAGGACACAATATTACTGAGGGGCGTACCCGATGACGTGGAAGTAGACGCCACCAAAAATGAACAAGCATATGCTGAATTAATTCAAGTCTTGGACGATAAGAGTCTCTCTATGTCATGAGAGATGCTGCAGATGATGGCAGAAAAGCCTTGAAGATCCTCAGAGACCACTATGCAGGTTCTGGTAAGCCAAGAGTGATCAGTCTGTACACGGAGCTGACATCTCTACAGAAAGGTGTCAATGAAAACGTCACTGACTATATTATCCGGGCAGAAACTGCAATCACGGCGCTGCGTAATGCAGGAGAAGTTTTGAGTGATGGCCTGTTGACAGCAATGATTTTAAAAGGACTGCCTGATGAGTTCAAACCATTCTCTGTTTATGTTACACAGAGTGATGAAGAATTAACTTTTGCACAATTCAAAACGAAGTTGAGAAGCTATGAGAGCACAGAAAAGTTATGTGTTGCTGGCTCAACTGAAGACAGTGTGATGAAAATTAAAGGAAGAGACAACTGGAAATCAAAAATCACCTGTTACAACTGCGGCCAGAGGACACAAAGGACTGGATTGTTCTTCAACCTCGGGCGAGCGCAGAGAGCCAAAACAGTGGTGTGGTTTCTGCAAGAGCGCCACGCATAAAGATGTAAATTGTCGGCGGAAAGGGCAAGACAAGATTAAGCAAGCGATGGATGAGGAGGACCACACGTTCGCCTTCACAGTGAAGCAAACCAACGACGCCCAGATCTACGCCACGAAGGTGAAGGGCCTCATGGTCGACTCTGGTGCAACAAAGCACATTGTGACAGACGCTGCAAAGTTCAAGGATTTCGACTTGACTTTTAAGCCTCAAAGCCATATTTTGGAGTTGGCTGACGGCGAGAGGGCCAGTGGGATCGCACTGAAGAAAGGCACCGCTAGAGTTCGTCTGAGAGACAGCAACGGCCGAATTGTGGAGATAATGTTGATGGATACATTATACGTGCCGTCGTTCTCCCAGGATATATTTTCTGTTAAAGCTGCAACTGCCCATGGAGCAACAGTCATCTTCAAAGAGGGACAGAATCGACTCATCCATAAAAATGGTACAGTTTTTGATATTGATGTTTATGATAGAATGTTCTATTTAAATACCTTTGATGATGACGTTGATGAGTGCAATGCCTGCTATGACATCCAGACGTGGCATGAAATATTAGGTCACTGTAATTATGATGATGTGTCAAAGTTGGAAGGTGTTGCAGATGGAATGAAAATTAGAGGTAAAACTGAAAAACCTGATCTAAAGTAAATTTACTCAGACCAGGAGTAGAGTTCCTGATGAAAAAGCTAAAAATGCACTTGATCTTGTACATGCAGATCTGGCTGGATCAATAGAACCAGCTGCTAAAGACGGGTTTAGATATGCTTTAGCTTTCACAGACGATTATTCAGGTGCTATATTTACCTATTTTTTGAAAGCTAAGAGTGATACTGTGAAAGGAACAGAAAAGTTTATAGCAGATGTGGCACCTTATGGGAAAATAAAGTGTTTAAGATCAGATAATGGAACTGAGTTTACGTCTAAAGAGTTCCAATCATTGCTTAGTCAAAATGCTATAAAACATGAAACTTCTGCTCCTTATTCTCCCCATCAGAATGGGACAGCTGAGAGAACATGGAGAACTGTCTTTGAAATGGCAAGATGCATGCTAATTGAGAGTAATCTGCCTAAAAATTTATGGACCTATGCAGTTCAGACGGCTGCAATTATCCGAAACAGATGTTACAACAGACGTGTTGAGCAGACTCCATATTATATGTTAACAGGAAAGAAACCTGATCTGTCTAAAATGAGAACTTTTGGATCTGAATGTTGTGCATATAAATATGATAAGAAAAAATTGGACCCACGTTGTGAAAAGGGAATTTTTGTTGGTTATGACAAAAATAGTCCTGCATATCTTGTTTTTTATCCAGATACAGGAAGAGTACTTAAGAATAGACTGGTAAAATTTATCACAAAAAGTACCAATGAATGTGACACTCAAACTGATGACATAGATGAGAATATTTACCTCAAAAAGAAAGTTGAAAGTGAGCAATTGAAACCAGATTTGAGTACAATTATCTCACAAGAGAATAAAACTGAGACTTATGATACAGAAGAGAACTTAGATCAAAGTGAAGGTAACCTTGGTGCACGTTATCCTACAAGAGAAAGGAGACCTCCCAAGTATTATCAGGATTATGAAATGAAATGTGAAGATGATCAAGTGAACATGAACATTGACTATTGTTATAGGATTGCATGTGACATGCCTAGAACAGTGAAAGAAGCTTTGAGCTCACCACAATCAGAACTATGGGCTAAAGCTATGAAGGAAGAAATGGACTCTTTGATAGAGAATAATACTTACATCCTAACTTCATTACCAGAGGGTAAGCAAGCAGTGGGGGGTAGATGGGTATTTACTATTAAAGAAAATCCTATTGAGACTCTTTATAAAGCTAGATACGTAGCAAAAGGCTATAATCAGGTTGCTGGTATTGATTATGACGAGACTTTTTCTCCAACAGCAGATATGACTTCTGTGCGTGTTCTAATGCAGCTTGCTGCTCAATATGACTTAGAATTGCATCAAATGGATGTTAAAACAGCATATTTACATGCCCCTATCGATTGTGAGATATTTTTAGAACAACCGGAAGGATTTGAAGTGATAACAGAGACAGGAGAGAAATTGGTATGTAAGCTGAATAAATCACTTTACGGTCTGAAACAGTCAGGAAGAAACTGGAATAGAATGTTACATGATTTTCTTATTGAAAATGACTTTGTACAGAATCCTGCTGACCATTGTGTTTACAGTAAAGAAAATGAACATACCATACCATACCATACCATACCATTTTATTTATAAAGCACTTTAAACAGGAACAAGTCCACACCAAAGTGCTGATGAGCTGAACATGAGAAAGTGATCTTGATTATTTGGGTTGATGACCTTATCATTGCAGCTAGTAATGACCAAATTCTCAAAAGTATGAAGAAAATGGTGGCTGATATCCTAACAAAACCTGTAACTAAAATGAGAATGGGAAAATTTGCATGTTTATGTTTATGTTTATGTTTATTAAATTTGTTCATTTTTTTACAAAAGAAACAATACAAGGCAATCTCATAATGATAGTGTACAAAATGTAAAAAAATGAAAGGTGGCAGAAAGAAGAATAAATCTTATTATATCTGCCCCTTATCTCCAACAATCAGATTAAACAACAGTAGTCAAACCATGTAAACAATAATAATCTTCAACCAACTTTTTCCAACAATCAGGTTAAACAATAATATTCTTCAACCAACAGTACAAAATGACTAATTCTTTTTAGTTTTCTAACTAATACTAATACAGTACAAAATGATTAACTCTTTCTAGTTTTCTAACTAATACTAATACAGTACAAACTGACTAACACTTTCTAATTTTCTAACTAATGCAATACACATTACGTTATTTCACATATATTTTTTTAACATATTTGTTTTGATCATTTTTTTAAATGTAAACACTGACTTGGCATTTTTAACTACATTCTCCAAGCCATTCCATAATCTAATTCCCTGAATTGAGGTAGAACGTCCCTTCAAACTGGTTCTGAATTGTGGTTTTACAAACAACTCTGTTCCCTTAAGATTATAACAACTTTGTCTTTTAACAAAGTGCATTTGGATATTTAAAGGTAATGCATTATTTTGAGCTCTATACATAACTGATAAAATATTATAGTCTACCAAATCATGGAACTTCAGTAATTTTAGTTGATAAAATAATGTACTTGATGGATGACGGTAATGCTTTCTAGTGATAATTCTTACAGCTCTTTTCTGTAATACAAAAATAGGCTTTGTGATTGTTTTACACGCATTCCCCCAAACATCAATACAATAGATTAAGTGTGGAACAATGATTGTGTTATACAACAAATACAGAGCTTTATCATTCAATAGGTCTCTGACTTTGTACAGTACTGCTATCGATTTAGCTATTTTTATTCTTACAGAATTTATGTGTTGTTTCCATGTCAGTTTGTCATCAATGATAACACCCAAAAACTTCACCTCACTCACTCTACAAATCTCAACATCCTCAATTTTGAGTGGAACATCAACAGTTTTCTTTCTATTACCGAATATCATGTAATTAGTTTTCTCTAGATTTAATGATAATTTATTTATTTTAAACCAAGTTTGTATCTTTATAAATTCTGTTTTTATCAATTCTAACATTTGTTCTATATCTTCACCTGAACAGAAAAAAGTGGTATCATCTGCGAAAAGTACACATTTAAGGAGTCCTGACACATTTACCAAGTCATTCACATATAAAATAAAAAGCTTTGGTCCAAGTACAGAGCCTTGGGGAACTCCACATGTGATATTACAGAGGTCAGATCTTACATCATTTATTTGTACAAATTGTTTCCTATTTTTTAAGTAGCTAGATACCCACTGTAATGCTGGTCCTCTAATACCATATTTGTTCAGTTTTTCAAGGAGAATTGTGTGATCAATAGTATCGAATGCTTTTTTTAAATCAACAAAGATACTGATACAGTGTTGTTTTTGATCGACAGCAGTAGTTATTTGTTCCATTAATTCCATGAGAGCCATTGATGTAGAGTTTTTTGATCTAAACCCATACTGACTGCTGCTTAGAATATTTTGTTTATCTATAAATTGGTCTAGTCTGTTTACAAATAGTTTTTCAAGAATTTTTGAAAACTGTGGTAACAAGGATATAGGTCTATAATTGTTGAATACACATTTATCACCATTTTTAAAAAGAGGAACGACCTTAGCTACTTTCATATTATCTGGAAAAATTCCTGTTGAAAATGATAAGTTACATATGTATGTGAACGGCTCAATAACATGGCTCATTATGTCCTTTACAAACATCATATCCATGTCCACCCAGTCTTTCGATCTCTTGTCTGTAAGATGTTTTACTACATTCATTATTTCCTCTTTGTTAGTTCCATTTAGGAAAATACTATTTGCACAACCTGTAATTGAGTGGATCATATTTTTATCTACTTTTGGTATCTTAGCTGCAAGGCTTGATCCAACATTCACGAAATGTTTTGTTTTTGGCATGTTTTGTTTTTGGTATGTAAATGTATTATGTATTATGTCAACATAAGAACAAGTGGGGGTGTTGAGTTATATTCTATGTTCTATGTTCTTGTTGACTTCCTGTTGTGGGCGGAGACTTACACAGGAGGGTGCAATTTACTAATAAAAGGCCAGCTGCTCTGATGAGCACACTTCTCACTCAGGCCAAATGCAACTGATGGTGTGTTGTGTTTTCCTCCGGCATTATCCGGCATTTCCAACCCTTGCTTCAAACGATGGCTGCGTCAACACTGTTGAACTTTAAATTGTCTTTTTTTTTTCTTCTTTTTTTTTGAGCAGGGGTTTCTTTCTCAGTCTGTACCCTCTATAGTGCTATAAAGCTTCTCTGAGGGACAGACCTTATGTTCAGTAGCTTGCACTTCATGTCAGGTATTGGTTTCCATAATGGATTGTCTGTATTTTAATCCATCCATCCATCCATTGGTGTTGGTGAAACTTTTTATACTTTCATACTACTATGAAAAACTACTATGCAAAAAACTCAGGACAGTACTAAACTTTTATTATTTCATTTTATGCTTGTTTATTAATTGTTTAGTGTTTAAATGGTTACTGTTGCACCGAGGGACTGAGAGAGAAATGCAATTTCAATCCTGTGTATGTCCTGTACATATTGCAGTTCTGACAATAAAGTTGACTTTGACTTTGATAATCTCTGAACATCCTAAACCCATTCCCTCTACTTTTTAGATCTTAAATTTCTTCCTTGGACTTTCCCACTGTTCTGAGTATTCATCAGTTACAAAAGTACTGTTGAACAAATCCTTTTTATGCTGGCAGGGAGAAACTACCAACTGCAGTCGGTCATGTTCACAAGCAAGGAGGTACCGGTAATAGGCCTCGTAGTAAATGTATGTCCATAAAGAACTACAGTAACTGGTACGGTAAGTCTGTTTGTACTTTAGCAGGTTCTTCAGTTGGTAGAGTTTTTGCCTCTCAGCGAGAAGGTCACCGGCAAATACTGGCCCGGGACCTTCCTGGGTGGAGTTTGCATGTTCTCTCTGTGCATGTGTGGTTTTCTCCGGGTACTCCAGTTTCCTCCCACAGACCAAAAACATGCATGTTAGGTTGATGGTAACTCTAAATGTCCCTAGGTGTGAGTGAGTGAATGGTTGCTTGTCTCATTTATTATATTATTATTATTTATACTGTATACAGAAACTATATACAGAAACTAGAAGTTGATTTTAATTAGAGACTATCTAAAAAATTTAACTAAAATTATTATTATATTTTTTATTTTAAATGATATTCTGAATTTGACAGGGAGCCAGTGGAGAGAAGCCAAAGCCTCAAACTTTATGCCACTTTTATACATTAAAACAAAATATGCAGTCTTTACGTGCTGGGAAATACCTGTTTCAGTACGGGTCGGGAGTAACACATCTAGCACCATCACATTGAACACAGGGGCCCCACAAGGATGTGTGCTGAGCCCCCTTCTATTCACCCTGCTAACACACGACTGCACACCATCATACAGCTCCAACCACTTCATCAAGTTTGCGGACGACACAACAGTGGTGGGTCTCATCAGCAACAACGATGAGACGGACTACAGGAACGAGGTGAGCCGCCTGGCCTTGTGGTGCGGACACAACAATCTCACTCTCAACGTGGAGAAGACAAAGGAGATTGTTGTGGACTTCAGGAAGAGGGATGCACAACATGCCCCTCTGACCATCAACAGCACCACAGTGGAGAGAGTGGACAGCACCAAGTTCCTGGGAGTGCACGTCTCAAAGGACCTGTCCTGGAGCAGGAACACTGCATCACTGGCCAAGAAGGCTCACCAGCGCCTCTACTTTCTCCGCAAGCTGAAAAGGGCTGGAGCTTCAACCCCCATCATGTGCACCTTCTACAGGGGTGCCATAGAAAGTGTCCTGACCAGCTGCATCACTGTGTGGTTTGGTGCATGTACTGCATCCTGCCGCAAGAGCCTCCAGCGCATCGTGAGAGCAGCTGAGAAGATCGTCGGCACCTCCTTCCCCTCACTGCAGGACTTACACAGCAAACGCCTCACTCGGAAAGCCCTCTGCATGGCAGGTGATCCCACACACCCACTACACAGCTGCTTCAGACTGCTGCCATCAGGGAGGAGACTGAGGAGTCTCCAGGCTCGAACCAGCAGACTGAGAGACAGCTCTGTTCATCAGGCAGTCAGGATGCTAAACACTCTGCCTGCTCTGCCTCCCCTCCCATTTGAACTGCCTTAACACTAAAACTTTCTCACACATTACCACACAACACAAAGTTTTTAACACTGGACTCTGTGTCATCAAACGGGTTATTCACTAAACTCTCGGTCATGTGCTCATTCAGTTTGCACTACTTCTCATATTTGCACTAATGTTTGTATTACATTACTGCCTATAGTCATACTACTGTTTACATTCACTGTTTACATTTATTAATACTGTTTACATTTATTACTACTGTTTACATTTATTACTACTGTTTACATTTACACTACTTTTATATCTACACTACTGCTGATACATATACAGTATTCTCTGACTAGCCTTATTTAAGGATGCCCAATGTGCCTTACTGCATATGCCACTTTGCCTCTATACCAACATCAACTACCTCATACATATACTGTGTACATTAACTCATATGCTGCTTTGCCACTCTTTGCAAATGTCAATGCTAGAACCTTCAGTTTATTTTATAGATATACTTTTTATACTACTATGCAAAAACTCAGGACAGTATTACACTTTTATTATTTCATTTTATGCTTATGTTCATTAAATGTTTAGTGTTTTAGTGTTGGTGTAAATTTTCATACTTTTATACTACTATGCAAAAACTCAGGACAGTGTTACACTTTTACTATTTTATGCTTATGTTTATTAAATGTTTCAGTGTTTTAGTGTTTAAATGGTTACTGTTGCACCGAGGGACTGAGAGAAACGCAATTTCAATCCTGTGTATGTCCTGTACATATTGCAGTTCTGACAATAAAGTTGACTTTGACTTTTCAATACACAGGTATGATGCATTCAATTGTTTCAGGACGACGAAACACGTATTCATCTTTTTCGAATTTGTTGTGTGTGTAAGCAAACCGACTTTAATTAATTTCCTGTAAACATTTATTAAAAGTTGTTTTCGGTGCTCAGTTTTAGTAAAAAAAATAAAACAAGCACCTCGACTTCAAGTTGTACAAATACAAACATAAATGTCAGAGATTAAGAGTAACAAAATATAAACGAACTGGACATTATCAGGTGATTGCTGGGCAGTCCTGAAAATTAGATGACCTCATTTAATTATATGTTTTTAAGTGTTTATTTTCACGCAATGTCCCACGTGGTTTAAGACGCTCGAAGCGGATAAATGGCGGGATGTCCGGGTCGCACGTGAAGGCATCACCCCATCAGCAGTCTGGTCAACAACATTCCAGCTGGAGGAAACTCAGCGACTCTCTGCACTAACACACCGACATGGATGCACTCAAATCGGCAGGGAGAGCCATTGTTAGGAGCCCAAGTGCAGCGAAACAGTCGTGGACTGCCGGCAGACACAAAAGTAAGGAAAATAATGGTAAAATAATGGAGGAAACGTAGTTTATTTTCAGTATTTGTTAGGAATGTTCTTTTTTTTTTCTCTTGCTAAAATGTATTGACTTTACCTGCTGCTGTGCGCATTGTACCTTTATTAACAAGGGGCCAAGTCAAATGTAATATTTTAAAATTGTATTTTAAAAGCAAGTAATTCAAAGTGACATGTTTTTAGCTGTCAGTAACTTCTGAACAACCCAAAGTTCCCTGAAGGACAGATTTCATTAAAACTAAAAAGACTGCATCATTTCAAAAACCCAACTTTGTAAAGTTGCCAGTTCAATTCTGGTGTTTTGGATTTATCAGAACTTTCCATACAGTACAGCAACACATAAAAAAGTTAGGATCTTTATTATCCTGTGGAAAAAAAACACTTTCTACTCTGGGTTTTAAAAGGTGCTACTTATACCAATTACAGTATACATCTTTGGACCGCTGTGAAAGTTTTTCTATTCTTCTTGGTAAAACTTCTCCAGCTCCTTGAAGTTGGATGGATTCTGCTTAGTAGCAGCAACATTTAAACCATAAAGATTCTCAGTAAGATTCCAGGACATATAAGAGTTTATCCTTTATCCCCATAGGGAAACTTCAGCTGAGTGTTTATGGCCATCGTTCAGCTGGAAGTTGAACTCCATCCTAATCTCAAACTTCCAACAAGTTTGTCCCAAAATACTGCAGCTATTGTGCCAATCTGTCTGTCAATTTCTCGCTCTATTCTTCCCTCACTCGTGAATAAAACCCTAAGATACTTGAACTCCTCCACTTGAGGCAGAACCTCACCCTCGATCTGAAGAGAGCAATCCACCCTTTTCCAACTGAAGACCACGGCCTCAGATTTGGAGGTGCTGATTGTCATGCCAGCTGTTCTACACTTGGCTGCTAACTGCTCCACTGAGAGCTGGAGATCGCGGCACAATGATGCCAACAGGACCACATCGTCTGCAAAGAGCAGAGATGGAATCCTGAGGCCACCGAACTGGAATCCCTCCACCCGCTGGCTGCACTGAGAAATTCTGTCCATAAAAGTTATGAACAGAATCTGTGACAGGGGGCAGCCCTGGTCCAACCAGTCCAACTCCCACTCTGCTTTTTACTTAATCCATCCTTTTTATTAAATTATTTTTTACTCTGACCACTTTCACAGTTCATGTCAATAAAAATGGTGTTCCTAAATTAAGAAGTGGTGAATTAGTAGTGATGTCCTTGATGGCCAAGTCCAAGCCAAGTTCAGCTGTGTTCTTGTCTCACCACAGTATCATCTTGTATGTTTGGGAAATAAATTCTTGACAGTCTTTTTTTTTTTCAATTGTAAACAATGTTTTATCTTTCCTCCCTCCCTCCTCCACCCCCACCCCATTTTTATTATGTTACATATTTTTATTTATAAAGCCCAGCTCTGTGTAGCTTATAGTGGTCTTAGAAACAGATACTCTCATCTCTGAAGAAGAGCTGCAGCTACATCAGGACTATCTCTGGCCTTTTGGGTTCTTTACTGACTCTTAACTGGTTGGTTAATTTTGATAGATGACCCACTCTTGATGTCATTGGTGTCAGAAGCATTTGTAATGTGTGTGTGTGTGTGTGTCAGGGGATATTGGGTCTTGGAGGGGTCCATTTATTCTAAATTTTGAATAAAGTAGATGACATTTCCTGCATTCTGGTGTATTTTAACATGTTGATAAACATATATATTTACCTACATAAGTAAACACTTGACTCAATAATTATTTTAGAGTTAAAGTGGCACTCAACCCACTGTGAAACGGTAGCCCCGCCCCCAGACAAGATTCAAAATCCCTCATGAAAATGAGAGTGTCGAGAGACAAGGAGGGGAGGAGGTGGGTGGATGTGCTGCGTCCACGCCCCCTCTAGCAACAAACTAAAACAAACTAAAACTCTAGCAAACGACTTACAGCAAGCAACAACAAAGAATAAATATGTAGATGTATTTATCTTCTCACCCAATCTATCCAAAACAAAATGCCTAAAAAAATATTTAAAAAATACCACAAGGTATTCCGTGACCGGGGTTCGAATCTGGGTCTCTCAGATCCCAAACCTGCACTTCCACCATTGCCCCAATTTGACATACATGCTTTGCTCGTCCATCGCACCATAAGAAAACGAAAACAACCAAATAGTTTTGATGATGTGAAAAGTATTCTTAAAATAAATAAGTTAAAATATACAAATAACTAGTGCCATTCCAAAAACTATAATATGCGTTGTTGCAGTACTTTTCCGGCGTGCAATGTACCACTTCCATATAAGGTATGAACTGCAGCGCGGACCTTCTCATCTCTGCAGGGGATTGGCTCTGCTTGAACCACTTTCGTGACGACAGAGTGCGAAAACACGTCACAGTGAGAATCGTAGACCAATCAGAAAATCAGGGTGCAATACATCTGTTCAACCCATAGGACTACCGTAAACACGTTTTTAGACCAAATATTGCCGATTTAAACTAATACGCACAAATATATGAAGATTAACACAGACATAGTGCTATACAACATTTTAGACACATTCTAGGGAGTTTATCAGCTAAAAAAAGTTAATTTTGAGTTTAGCCCCTCTTTAATGGCACAACAAGAACTAGCCTGACCAACAGCTCTCCTTGTGTGAATAGAGCACGCTCCGTTATATTTCATGCAGGCTATCGCCCTTTAAGCCACGCCCTAGTGGGTTTACCCTTGCGCTTCGCGCCAATCACTGAAGACTTCTAGTCCACGCCCACCTGCCGTGGGCCCCGCCTCGGTCTGCTATTTATTCTGATGCTGACCGAGAATCGGCTCCCAAAAATTTTTCACGCCGATTGAGAAGATTTCTACCTCATGGATACCAGAAGAAGATCCATCAAGAAGTGCCCAGGATGCAAGACCGGCCTCATGCTGCAGGCCGACTTGCATCCTGGCTGCGAGATGTGTCTCGGATTTGAGCATGCGCAGGAGGCGATGGTCCAGTCTCCGGAGTGTCCCTCCTGCCAGCTCCTGCCTCTGGACGAGAGGCAGCGCCGGTTCGACCTCACTGCCCGGACGGCAGCTGAGGCTCGGCCGATGGTGGTCGCTCCGCCCCCTCTGTGGCTCTTGGAGGAGACGGACTACGCGACCACGGGGGTAGCTAGCGAGACCGGTCTCTCCCCCGCTGGGGGTTCAGGTCCGGTCTCACCCTTCATTCCCCAGCTGGAAGGAGCTAGCAGTCGCGTTGCCCCACTTCTATTGAAGTGCGTGGAACCGACAATACCCCCCACCGAGGGAGCAGCCGTGGTCGGCATGGCCGCCACGTCCACACAGATGCCAGCTGGCCCGTCAGCGGACCACGATCCAGTGACCAACCAGCTCTTTGATGTGGAGTCCTGCAGCAGCAGGGCTCCGTCTCCTGAGGGCGCAGGACCAACGGACCCCGACACGGTCGAGCCAGGTCCTCTCTTCAACCTGGCCAACGCGCTGCCGGACATTATCAGGTGGGCAGCGGGTACGTGCGGCATGACGGTCCCTGAATGCACCACTCAGACGTCTGCGACACCACTCCTGGCGGGACGGTTCGCTGCGAAGCCTGTGAGCCAGACGCAGATGATCTGGCCGTGCGTCCCAGACATCCTGTCTCTGCTGCAGGCTGAAGGACGTGACCCGCTGAAAATGAGGGCGCCTGTTTCCTCATTTGTGCCGGTGACGAAGGTCCAGGGACTGACGGACCAGACCTTCCCCTCGGTTCCACCACTGGAGCAAAGTTTGTCCGCGGTTTTTGGCCTAAAATCCGCCAAAGTTGTGGGGAAACCCGCGACACCACCAGCACCTGCAGATCAGTTCTCGACAAAGATGCAGGACCGCATCCACAAGTGTGCTTCGCAGGTTGGTGCCGCGGCAAATAACATCGCTCTCCTCGCCGTCGGAGTCGGGCGGGAGCCGACACACGAGAACGCAGGAGCGGCTCTGGACGCCATCACCAACCTGTGCGGGGCACTGGCGACCTGCTCTGCAAGGATCACAGCGTGGGCTACGCTGCTCCAACGTCAGGTGTGGCTCAAGCTGTGCCCCACCATCACAGAGGAGATCAAGCGACAGCTTCTGGAGGGGCCGATTTCGACGCAGGGTCTTTTCGGCGATCACTACCAGGCTGTGTT
>JBBPBX010012124.1:0-27829 GCA_038048925.1 Garcialebias charrua | reverse complement strand
AATGTAAAGGAATAAGGTGGGGTAAGGTATTTAAACACTTACTGGACCACCATTATTGTAGAGATATAGGACTTTCTGGTCAGTTTACTGACTTACCTATATCTTTAGATGTGCAGGTATGAGCAGACTTTTATCTGCACAAACATGCCACCAAGTTCACGGGGTCTCAACTTTTTCAGATTAAATCAACAAATCTAACGATGTGATTAGCCAGAAATGTAACTTCACAGGAAACTTCAATTTATATTGGTCTACCAAAAAATAGACCTTTTATTGAAACTATCACAAGAATTACATTAAACATTTGTATCGATATTAGCTCTGATTTAATAACTACGTTGACAAGAATTCAAATTAAAACAAACAGACAGTTGGAACTTTCTGTTGGCACATTACTTAAAGTTTACCATGATGAAAACAAACATAAGGAGGAGTTTAAGGAGGAAAGATAAAAGATTGAAATGAAATGGTTGAATCTTATCTTGAGATGTTAACCAGAGATAGCACCCTCTGCTCGGTTTCGGCTGGACGTCCGTCCCGTGATGAAACACTTTTACCTTCGTGAAGATGATCCTGTCTCGACTCCGGTAAATTAGTCAAGCCAGACGTGCTATCTGCTGCGTTTTACAGGCGACCACTTTCATCTTGCCACGGTCTCGAGACCGTCTGCGTCGGCCTCCCAGAGTGATGCCTGGTTCTGGTTTTGTTCAAGATAACTTCAGAAAGAGAGTCACCGCTTGGAGCTGTGACACTCGAAAGGGGTTCACAGCTGACGTGCTGTTTGAACCTTTGCTGAAGACGTGGGTCGAGTTGGCACAATGACCGGGCGTCTCCAGCTTTCCCAGAGGAGAGAGCAGGTTGACAGTTCGTTCTCCTCGAAACTCTAACCCAAAATGCAGGAAGTGCCCCTTAAGAAGGGGGTGTGACTTAGTCACATACTTCCTGCTGATTGGTTGTTGCACCCCTAGAGAGGGTGTGACTTTGCAAATGAGTGAGTTTGAGTGACAGATGATAGGGTAGACAAAACATAGAAAACATACGTGAGAAGATGCAGGTGCATGTGCACAAGTCAGTACTTTGTTTTGAGAACTGATTCATTGTTTTTAGAAAGGACGGGAGACCGAAAGCAAGCTATGTCTAGCACTTTTCCTTTGAAACAAAAACAGTTCAAACAAATACGAAGGATTGTTCCTTCAACTTTCGACACTTATTCTGCCTAGAGCAGACAGTTCAAAGCATGATCATTCTGAGATGTTCTCTTAACTTTGTCATATTTAAAATATACCAGTTTAGTAAAATCATCATTGAAATGACAAAAATACTGTTTGATCAATTCTGAATTAACACACATTAAAGAGAAAGTTCAATCTGATTAATTAGTGTCCATTAATTCATAATAATTGTTAACCAAAATATAAGTGTCAATTTGTCTCCTTGAGGGCTTCAAGAAGGTGTAACACTTAGAGTTTCAGAGAGATGTGGAGAGGTGTACTTGAAGGTCAAGACAGAAATATCAGAGGCTAGGTGTATCACTACAGTCCCCCTTTTTGGAAGTCATCGCCTGTCCTTGGAGATGAGTTCCAACACGAAAGGATACCACCGAATGTCTCTGACCTCTATGTAATCCAGCAAGTGGAAAAAGAAAAATCAAAAAGTTCAAAATTATACTCCCATAATGTTTTTGGAAATTCCATACTGTTCGTAGGTAATCCCATTGCGGCAAGCTTTTAATCCTTTGGAAAACATAGTCTGTTAACCCATGGAGAACTGAGTCTGTGATCCCTTGGAAAACAAAGTCTTATAATCCACAACGGTAAATCCACAACGATGGGGGTTATTGATTTCATCAGCAAGAATAGTTTTAATCAGCATGTAGAGGGGATCCCTCGATTGAAGCAGAGGAGGCGGGCCTTGGATGAAGGTTGAAGACCAACGTTGGATCAGCAGGTCCCCACATCGAAGGTTGCAGGCTGGATGGCTTCCAGTCGGTGCCACCCTGGTTCAATGTGTCATGCAATTATGTGGTTTTAGGTGGGCTTATGATTGGGATTCTACATTAAGCCTTACCTATATGCACCTGGTATGTAAGCTATCATGGATTAGATCAGCTAAAATTACCAATTAAGGGGTGGATCAATGCTGTAAAAATCAGAAATAGGGATCTATACCTATAGAAATGGGGAGGGCTTCTGTAACGAAGGCCTCTTCATTCAAACTATTCCTCCATTCATTAATTAGTTTAGGTTAAACTAAAAAAAAAACGAAATCTAGTTTGGTCTAAATGTCTGTTGTCTTTTAGACGAACGACGCAAGATCTGGTATTCCCTATAAATTTTGAAGTCTATGGCGAGACTCATCAAAAATGAATAAACCTAGAATAGAAACGATCGCATCGGTTCTACCTAAATGATTGGGAGGTCAATGTAGATTATAGTACCTTAAGTAGTATTGATCTACTATGACTCATCAAAGATTGAGATCTTTAACAAAATGAACAGCATGTTGGCATAGTTAAAATCCATTTAAGTCTTCAACTTATCAACAATCAAAACCTCTTTTGGCTGGGAGTGTTCAGAAAACAATAACAACTTCAATAACAACAAAAGTAGCAATCAAGCAACTAAAAACAACGTTTCACTACGTCAAACTCACTCTGGTCGTCAGATTCCAACGTGTCACACACAAGAAAAACAGTTCTTAGCTTTATAACCGATGTCAATTAAATCCTGCAGATTTAAACGGTTGTTAAGGTTAGTTTTTGTTGTGGGTTTTATGCTTAGCGTTTCTAAGTTCTAGTTGGAACGGTTTCTTTTCGCAACTAGAATAGTTTAAACTGTTTAAGCTTATTTACTATCCTGTGCTTGGACGACCTTCTTTTCCCATGAAGTCTGTGAGTTTGCGAGATCTTTGTCGTTTGTGGGGTTATTGAAATCTTTGTCCTTGACATGGGCATGGCCTAACATCACCCCCCTGTGGTCATGAGGGACCAAGCACACGGGTGTGGACGTCCGTCCATGGGCACGAGTTAGGATGCCATTGTTTAGTTTAAGCTGTTCGCGCAGTTTATGGGGAACCTTGTACAGGAACCTTATAGGTTTCGGCCAACGTACCTCTGTACGTTTACCTCTTTCTGCGTAATGCAGGTGTGTCACAACTGTCGGCGCCGTCGCAGGCGTGTCTCTGTCGTTGTGATGTATGTCTTCCCACTTCATGAATGAAGAGGTGCTCTTTGAGTCTGTAAGAACTATGTCATCTCTGAGTAGTTCTAGATTCAAATGCTCTTGAACCAAGGTTTCATTGAAAGCTTGGATGATAACTGAATTACCTGTCCCAGAGGACAGCACAGCGTTCTCGGTGTGTGATCCTTGGATCTCTACACCGTCCTCTACCTGTGGTAGGAAGTGTGAGTCTGCCCCCCTTTTGTTTAAGGAGGGGTCCTCAAAATCAGTAACAATGAAGTCCAAGTGACTGTCAGAGTGTTGTAGACTGTCACCTTGTGGGCTCAGATGTCCTTGAACCAAGACTTCACTGCAAGCTTGGCTGTATGCCGAATTATCTGTCCCACAGGACAGTACAGCGTCATCGGTGTGGGACCCTTGGATCACCACACCTCCCTCTACCGGTGGTAGGTAGTGTTCAGTGAGTGCTGAAGGTGTCAGCTCGCAGAGGAGGTCCTCGTGATGGGCCAGAGTCTGGTCCAATTGTTGAGTCTCCTCTGTCTCACCTGTATATGAAGGTTCACTTACCGGGCTTGTGGTCTCGGTTGGGGAATCCCATGTGACCTCAGCGGTACCTGTTGTTAGACAGTCAGTGTCCTGACCTTGGGGAGGTACCACGAATGGCAGTGGACTGCTCACTGTGGCCCACATTGTCTGACTGCCATAATCTATAATCGCTTCAAAGCGACTTATAAAATCTTGGCCGACCAGAAATGGGATGGAGTTCACTGTAGACACATGTACCGGATGGTAAATTGTCGTCTCGCCAATCTGCATGTGAACCATGGCAATAGCTGTCATGGTTGTTCCCACTTCCGACAGTCCTCGCAACTCTATAGCACATTCTGTCTGGGGTATCACTCTGCCAACACTGTTAGCGGCGGTCCGTAGCCTCTCAAACAGCTCGGCCGACATGATAGTCACGTCTGAGCCGCTATCCAGGAGTGCTTCTCGCGAGAACACCCCTTCCAGTCTGAGTGGCAGGTAAGCTTTCTTAGCGTGCCCCATTCTCATAAATTTACACAGAAACCTTCTAGGTTTAAGCACACGCCTCTGAGTACGTGTAACTCCGTCTGTGTAATCATCGTCGCTGTCAGCATCATGATGGCAGTCTGCCACATGACCTTCAGGATGCGGATTTTCAGCAATTTGTTTGCTGTCAGCATTTATGTCAGTGTTGACGTTGTTGTTGTCAACCATGTGCACTGAGTTGTTGCAAAAGGCAGTGCTGCGCGTCGCTTCATCAGGTGGAACAAGGTTGTTGTTTGTGTTATCATCAAGGACAACGTCATACGTTGTGTCAGCTTGGTCAACCACCGTAACATTTAAATCATTTGACAAACAAACCACAACCTCAGTCACGTCCTCGCGCGGAGGCGCCGTTTCCATAATCTGGAGCATGTGTGACTCATTGCATGTCTCAAACTGTGCAGTTCGAGGGGCAGGGGCAGGAGGGCCGCTTCTCGGGGGCACATGTCGGGACAGACCCTTTTTCAAAGGGTCACGGTTCCCAGACATCAACTTCTCTCGAAGTTCACCCACTGTGAGACCTAGGTGAGAACTCTTTTGGTTCGATCTGAACCATCTTGGTTCATCTAGAGAGCGAACACCTACCTTGTGTGGTTCTCTGCTCCTCTCAAGGTTTTCAACCTGAGGGGCAGGGGGTTCAGAACTCCTACAGCTCGTAGCACCATGCTGATGTATGTTATTATGAAAAACCTGTGACCTCTCGCACTTTGAAGGAGAGGGAACCTCTACTACTTCCTGCGAGTGGGATGTGACCTTTTGACCTGTACAACCCTCTGATGGTATCCTAGGTTGTATTTCGGCCTCAAAAACTGACGCAGCATATTGTCTTATCACTTCCATGGAATCTTTTTTGCAATCAACCTTGAAATGAACACATTTCATTTGAAAAGGCATAAGATTCATAATGAAAAGACGTTTAAACTCCATATTTTCCTCTAATCCAGGGACAGTTTTTCCCCCGGAGTAGACCGAGATTAGCCTGTCGTAGAATGACAGGGGATTTTCCCACTTATCCTGACGGACATTCCTAGCAGCTAAGTAATTAGCATACGATGAGGCAGATTCCCCCAAATTGCGGGGAGCACGGGCAGGAATCCCAAGGCCCCCATCCATCCATCTAGGATAGATAGGAGAGGAGGCCCCCTCAGGTGGTTCACCTGTTTGAACGTCCATCTGTGTACTGATTTTCTGCGAAAAACCAAGTAAAGTGGGTCTCATATCGCAGCTTGCAAATATGCAAAGTGTATGAGCTGCTCAGAAAACATCCAAGATGTTAAATGAAATAAAAGTCAGTGATGTTTAGTAATTTGTCGACCTGTGACAAGGTCAAACAAAAACGGCTGTCGTTGTGAGATTTTTTTTTGAAAACCAAAACAAAGGACGCCTCATGTGTGTTATTTTAAACTCGCAGTTTAAAACAAAACAGGGACAGAGAGCCAGTTTTGCACAGAATTAAAGATAAACTGTTAAGTTTTATCTAAAAACATACATGTCTGTATTAAATCTGTGTAACTGTTCTGCCATCAACATTTGATTATATGTGAAAATCAAATTAAAGTGTGCTGTGAGTACAATATTCTCAAAATGTTTCCCGTTTAAAACAGGAACAGTTACCATGTACACATTACAGGAAGACTGCGTCTTCTAATGTAACCAGCAGGGGTCACAGCGCTGGAAGTGAGTTTATCACAGCGACTGTAATTTCTCTATCTGACCGCTATAGAGGCGCTGTTATCACCAGTGAGCGCAGCCGTAGCTTTCAGCCCACACAGACATCCAACACGGATGAAAAGCATCAATCAGACAGATCTAAAGCGTAACGTGATAAGCTCTAGAACCCAGGCTCACAAAACGAAATCATGTGAGCAAAATCGGTTGAACTGTGAAACCTTTTAAACTGCGTTTAAAAGAAATAAGGTCGGTCCTCATAAAACCGGCAAAATCGGTGTCACGTGACCTGGTCACATGGCGATCGGCAGTTTTTCAGAGCAACCGGCTCTGTCCACCCACTAAAATCTCAAAAACACCGCGATTAAACAGTCTTTTCAAAGACAGTAATGGACAAACAAGCACGGAAACTCGTCTGGGACAAGTAGCAAGTGAAATTTGACGAGGAGCGGGACTTCACCCACTGCGCATGCGTCAACACATACAGCGTAATCGACCAATCACAGCGAAGACAGAACTGTAGTTCTAAAACCCAAGTGTTCATGGGAAATTGTGTCTTCACAAACCTAACGCCGCCCACGTGCGACGTGCCGTTCGAGCGGTGCGTTCACGGACCTGCGGTCTTTTGAACTCTAGCGAGGAACGGACTTTTCAACGTTCTAAAACAGTCATAAATATCGCAAAACACCGCGGTTAAGCCAGTCTTCGACGATACCACGTGCATAGAACTCAAACAACACAAATAAACTGTCAGAAATGTGTGCAAAAATGAACCTGACAACCAGAGTCTACAGAAACCAACGTTCTTTGAACACAACACACAATGGACCAATCACAGCGTTTTAAGCAGCCATCTTGTCGGTACCGTTTAGCTTTAGCTCGACCCAAAGTACAGTACTGGACTCTCTTCCACAAAATAAACGACTTTTACACCGCAGAAAATTCTGTTAACGAGCACAACACATCCAAGCCAACTCTCACGCCCCCAGGGGAGGCAGCACGCTAACTGTGTACAACAACGGACTTTACGTCAAACGGAACCGGATCTCGGTCCGGCCCAAACTAGCGGAGTGGGTTTTCCCGAACCTCGGCAAACACGTTGTAACAGATTAGGTAAAAATGGAGCAGCAAATGTGTGACACAGCTTCAACAGAAAATCGCAGATGTAATAAAATGAAGCAGAGGTGACACGGCGGTCACAAAACGAAAAAATGCATGCAGTCTCGCGACACGTAATGAAACGTCTCACAAAAACAAACATTCATTCATCCGCAGCTCCAAAACACACGTTCAAAAGTGAAAGTAAAGAACAATTCTAACGGGAAAACACCCCAGACAATGCCACTATCAGCAATCTCTGAGACACCCACCAGCCAAAACCATTCTTATAAGCCCAAAACCAGGATGTAAAACTAATGCCAACAACACCGTAACAAAAAATAAGCTACAAAAACAACTTATCAATTTAATCTTTCAGAAGACTTGTACGCGGCCACCAATATGTAAAGGAATAAGGTGGGGTAAGGTATTTAAACACTTACTGGACCACCATTATTGTAGAGATATAGGACTTTCTGGTCAGTTTACTGACTTACCTATATCTTTAGATGTGCAGGTATGAGCAGACTTTTATCTGCACAAACATGCCACCAAGTTCACGGGGTCTCAACTTTTTCAGATTAAATCAACAAATCTAACGATGTGATTAGCCAGAAATGTAACTTCACAGGAAACTTCAATTTATATTGGTCTACCAAAAAATAGACCTTTTATTGAAACTATCACAAAATTACATTAAACATTTGTATCGATATTAGCTCTGATTTAATAACTACGTTGACAAGAATTCAAATTAAAACAAACAGACAATTAAAACTTAACTGTTGGCACATTACTTGACAGATTAAATGCTTATGAAAAATAAGAAATAGGAGGAAGGAGTTCTGGAGCTAAGTTAACTAAAGTTGTTTACTTTGAACCAACCAGGGTGGCAAGCTTTCCCATACGGATCTTAGCTGTACTTCCGACACGTGCAGCATACAAACAACGCCTCTTTACCTGGTGACGAGACGTCTTGCGAGGTGAGGACTGAGAAGTTTGTGGACACTAACGGACTGTGTGGTCCAGTGAGCGTCCAGATGACTTTGTGCGTGTATGACTGGGTCAGACGAGCGGGAGCACGCGTTCACCGGCAGGAACAGACTCCAATCGCACTGGTTGAACTTTCAAAATAAAACTTTAGAAAACAAATTCTTCAGAACGGAGTGAATGGATCAAAGTAAGGCTTTACAATGATCCCCGCTGAGACGTGGGTCGTTGACACATGACCGGGCGTCTCCAGCTTTCCCAGAGGAGAGAGCAGGTTGACAGTTCGTACTCCTCGAAACTCTAACCCAAAATGCAGGAAGTGCCCCTTAAGAAGGGGGTGTGACTTAGTCACATACTTCCTGCTGATTGGTTGTTGCACCCCTAGAGAGGGTGTGACTTTGCAAATGAGTGAGTTTGAGTGACAGATGATAGGGTAGACAAAACATAGAAAACATACGTGAGAAGATGCAGGTGCATGTGCACAAGTCAGTACTTTGTTTTGAGAACTGATTCATTGTTTTTAGAAAGGACGGGAGACCGAAAGCAAGCTATGTCTAGCACTTTTCCTTTGAAACAAAATAGTTCAAACAAATACGAAGGATTGTTCCTTCAACTTTCGACACTTATTCTGCCTAGAGCAGACAGTTCAAAGCATGATCATTCTGAGATGTTCTCTTAACTTTGTCATATTTAAAATATACCAGTTTAGTAAAATCATCATTGAAATGACAAAAATACTGTTTGATCAATTCTGAATTAACACACATTAAAGAGAAAGTTCAATCTGATTAATTAGTGTCCATTAATCCATAATAATTGTTAACCAATATAGAGTCCACTTGTCCTTGAGAAACTCCTTGAGAGTTTCAAGAAGGTGTAACACTGAGAGTTTCAGAGAGATGTGGAGAGGCCCATATCCCATACGGACATGAGAGTGCTGTATCCCTACACCAATATCAACTGCCTCATACGTATACTGTGTACATAAACTTCATATGCTGCTTTGTCACTCTATCACAAATGCCAATATCAGAACCTTCATTTTACTTTATAGATATACTTTTTATACTTTTATACTACTATGCAAAAACTCAGGACAGTATTACTCTTTTATTATTTCATTTTATGCTTATGTTTATTAAATGTTTTAGTGTTTTAGTGTTTAAATGGTTACTGTTGCACCGAGGAACTGAGAGAAATACGATTTCAATCCTGTGTATGTCCTGGACATATTGCAGTTTTGACAATAAAGTTGACTTTGACTTTGACTTTTGACTTGACTTTGATGCAAATGACAATATAGAAACTTGAACTAACACTTAGCAAATTGTGTAAAAAACTGAGTTTGTTTTAAAACGCACAAATATAACAATAAAACTTGTGTCACCAATACCATAATCACAATATTTCAAGTTCAACATGTAACACAAAATCCTTGTTTTCACACTTTTGTTGGTTGGTTTCTTTGTTCATGTGTTTATTTGCTCCAAACCAGAGTTTTATTATTCCATCAAACCTGTGCAAAATGTGACAGCAGAACCTAAAACTCCCCCAGAAAGAGCCATGAAAACAACTTTAATTTTCCCTCGCAATGATACCAAGAGCTACAATTCATCCCAAACCATGATGCTCCCTAAACTTCACATGAAAGACAATGTTTTAAAACTAGACACATTATTTTGTGATGGATTGAACCTCTTAAAACAATGATTTTGTAACTTTTACTATCACTTTTGCAAATCTATGTAAGGACGAGTGTTCATACCACATAATTTGATGTTCACAGAGAGCCAAGCTAAAAAAAGCCACTCTTTGAACCAAGAGGAGTCATTTATTTCTAATGTTTCCTGATGTCCTGTGATTGCAGCTTTGAGATCAGAGTGTTTTCAAACCCTGTGCAGTGAATCAGAGACGGTCACGGTGTTCACTGACAGCTTATTCTGCCCGAGACCACCTGAGAGATCTTATCCAGCGGCGGATCGGCTTCACAAGCTTCATTATCTATCATCTCAGAGTGGTGTGGAAAAAAAGCTCTGAAAACCATTTGGTTTCATAAGATTAGAAAGCTGCTCTAGGTGACCAACGCTGCACCCCTCCTCCCACCCCCGCTCGGACGATGACAGGCAATTCTGAGTAACAAACTCTGTTTCAGTGAGGGAACAAAAAGGGTTATAAGAAGCAACGCAAGAATCTGGAAATGGATAGATTCAGACTAATATTTATATGTTTGAAGCTCATCTGGTCACATCCTGTGATTTTAGCCTAAAGTAACTAAATAAAGGATGCTGCACAAAGGTAGGGAGGAATAATTTTTAAAAAAAGATGTAAAATGAAATGATGTTGTAGCACAAAAAATGAGTAGGGCTGGAAGACTCAGTTTTTATCGGTTTAATTTGAAAGAAATGTCAAGCAGAAAATAGGCTGAGACTATTTCAAATGGTAGCAAACATATTTTAATTATAAAATAATTTACTTATACAAGTCGAGAGCTCATCAGAAAGAAGGACAAGGCCACCAGCCTCTTCAGAGCATGAGCAACATGGTCACATTCAGCATCAATAACCAGACACAGGAAAGCAATGCGAAAGTTGCAGTCTTTTGCTACACGACATGTAAACTTTCATTAGATAGCTTTTAAAAAGCTCTGATCAATGTTGTTTATCATTAATGACGAAAGGCAGGTTTGGTTGTTATTATACAGTATTATTTCAAAGAGAGACTTTCTTTTCTTTCGGCTACTCCCTTCTTCAGGGAGTCACCACATTATATAAATCTGCCACATCTAGTCATGTAGGCTAATTACCACCCACTATCATGAAAGGGCAGGCAATCATGTAATTGTTGCATCGGTTTTCATGTGTGTGTTCAATTTTCTGGCTGTTAGTAAAAAAACTGCTGATAAAATGTCAAGAAGTAATCAGCTGATGCACATGTAAAATTGATTATTATTTTTTTTTTTTTGAAAAATGATACAAGGGAAGCACAAGATATGTACTGGGTGGCATTTTGAAGAAAATCCATAAATTTTTAAGTAATACAGGTAGTCCTCGACTTACGACGGAGTTCCGTTCCTACGCGCCGTCGCAACCCGAATGTCGTCGTAAGTCGGAACATACATACAAACTGCACCTTATACGTATGTTATGTGCCGGTGACATGCCCACAGATGCCCGTACACCAGCCTACTGATTTGTTAGTTGAGCCTCTGGGTCATGAGGGGGGCAGCCTCCCGGAGGGTTTGTTGGTTTCACCTTCTTTAGTGAAGGCAGGGAGGGGTGGTGTGTGTGTTCCCATTACCAATGTGGGTATGAGTGATGTGTGGTTAGCACCTCGTAGAGTTGTGGCCACTGTTCAGACTGCTACTGTGGTGACGGAAGAGTCTAAGATAAAAGTCTCTGTTGACTCACATAGTTGTACAGCATTCATTGCTAGTCATGAAAATGCCTTAAATAACACAGACTTGGACCTACCTGAGTTTGAAAATCTGCATGGTAAAGAGAAACAACTGGCAAGGGATTTGTTGTTAAAATACAACAAGGTGTTTGCCAGGAGTGATCTAGATGTGGGTAGTACCAATTTAGTGAAACACGAGATCCCCTTGTTAGATGAAACACCAGTACGACAACCTTATCGACGCATTCTTCCTTCTCAGTATGATCTGGTCCGTAATCACATTCAACAGCTATTACAAAGTCATGTTATTAGGGAAAGCAGTAGTCCATATGCATCACCAATAGTTTTAGTACAGAAAAAAGATGGTACATTACGCATGTGTGTGGATTATAGACAGCTGAATGCTAAAACAAGGAAGGATGCATTCCCTTTACCTAGGATTGATGAATCTCTGGATGCGTTGGCTGGAGCACAGTGGTTTACAACACTAGATTTGGCTAGTGGGTACAGTCAGGTTGAGATGGCTGACAAGGACAAGGAAAAAACTGCTTTTTGCACACCATTTGGACTATTTGAGTTTAATCGCATGCCTTTTGGCTTATGTAATGCACCCAGTACTTTTCAGCGTCTGATGGAGCGTCTGTTTGGAGACTGCCGCTACCAGTCACTGCTTTTGTATTTAGATGATGTTATTATCTTCTCTTCAACTGTCGAACAGCATTTGCAACGGTTAAATCAGGTATTCTCCAGATTGGAAAGCCAGGGGTTAAAGGTCAAACTATCAAAATGTCATTTTTTCCAGAAGAGAGTTAAGTATTTGGGTCATGTGGTATCAGAGGAGGGGGTCTCTACAGACCCAGATAAGGTAGCAGCAGTACGAGACTGGAAGCGACCCGCTACTCTGGCAGAGCTTCGCTCATTTTTAGGGTTTGCCAGTTATTATAGGAGGTTTATGGGTGGTTTTTCAAAGGTGGCTGCCCCGTTAAATCGTCTTGTTGCTAGACTGCTTCCTCCTAGGAAAAGGGGTAAAACCCCTAAGAAGCCTTTGGGTGACTTCTGGGATGAAGAGTGTGAGCAGAGTTTTCAGAAGCTCAAAGCTACATTGATAACAACTCCTGTTCTTGCCTATGCAGACTTCCAGAAGCCTTTTGTCTTGGAAGTAGATGCCAGTCATGGAGGGTTAGGAGCAGTACTCTCTCAAGAGCATGGGGGTAAGTTGCGTCCTGTAGCATTCGCAAGTCGCAGTCTGAAGCCCACTGAGCGTAACATGAGTAACTACAGCTCTATGAAGTTAGAATTAGTAGCTCTTAAGTGGGCGGTTACAGAAAAATTTAGAGAGTATTTGCTGGGTAACAAGTGTACAGTCTTTACAGATAATAATCCATTGAGTCATTTGGCTACAGCAAAATTTGGGGCAACAGAGCAGAGATGGGTCTCCGAATTGGCAGCTTTTGATTTGACTTTGAAATACCGCCCAGGCTCGCAAAATGCTAATGCAGATGCACTGTCCCGTCAACATGTCATGCACAGAGAAGTAGGGGCTGGCTTAGGTCTAGATGAGGGGTTTGCTGGAGTACAGGAAGAGATCTGTGCATTACCGGGTCTGTCAACCACTGACCTTAGTACATTGCAACATCAGGATCCTGTTGTGGGTTCCTTTAGGCGATTTTGGGTAAGGGGTAGGAAGCCTGATGCTAAGGAGAGAGATGGGCTTGATAAAGCCACTAGAGAGTTAGTTCGGCAGTGGGGTCGACTTAGGGAAAGAGAATCTGTCCTTTATCGTTGTGCTTACACTTCTGACGGACAGACTGAGGTTGAACAATCTGTGTTACCACATTGTTTGCAGGAGGGTGTTCTTCGCTCACTTCATGATGATCATGGCCACCAGGGAGTAGAGAGGACTTTACAGTTGATTCGCTCGCGGTACTATTGGCCCAATATGTACTCAGATGTAGAGAGGTGGTGTAAAAACTGTGAAAGGTGTGTGGTATCGAAGGCCATGTTGCCAAAGGTTAAAACCTACATTGGTGCGATCAAAGCTTCTAGACCTCATGAGATTTTGGCAATAGACTTCACGGTTTTAGAACCTTCTACAGATGGTAGAGAAAATGTTCTTGTAATGACTGATGTATTTTCCAAGTATACACAGGCTGTTCCCACGAAAGATCAGCGTGCGAGTACTGTTGCAGAGGCACTAGTGAAACATTGGTTTCAGCTGTTTGGGCCCCCAAGCCGGATTCATTCTGATCAAGGGCGAAATTTTGAGAGTAATTTGGTCTATCAGCTCTGTAAGTTGTATAAAATCGAGAAAAGCCGCACTACCCCTTATCATCCTCAGGGGAATGGGCAGTGTGAGCGTTTTAATCGCACCTTACATGATTTACTTCGAACACTTCCACCAGAACAGAAACGTAGGTGGCCTCGCCATATTTCTCAAGTTACCTTTGCATATAATACAACTATCCATCAATCCACTGGAATGACACCCTACTTCTTGATGTTTGGTAGGGAGCCACAGTTGCCTGTGGATTTCCTGGTGGGACGGAGGGAAACTGATGAAGATCTTGGCCTGCCCTTGGAAGAGTGGGTAGAAGAGCACCAAAAGTCTCTAACGGTGGCTTATTATTATTATTATTATTATTATTATTATTATTATTATTATTATTATTATTATTATTATTATTATTATATTATTATATTATGACATGGTGCATCGAAAATTGGAGAGTAAAAGAGCTCAGAGAAATCAGGATGGGGATGTTGCTCCAGATTTTCAGGAGGGAGATCTGGTGTATACCAGAAATCACTCTGTCCGGGGTCGGAGTAAGATTCAGGATTTTTATGACTCCACTCCTTATCAAGTGGTTCGCCCACCTCCTGATCGAGGTGTAGTGTATTCTATAGCACCTGTGGATCAGGAAGGACCCTTCCGCCAAGTACACCGGGCCGAGCTTAGAAGCGTTCCTGAAAGTAGTGTGGTGGAGTCTCAAGATATGGAGGCTGAGAAAAATGTGTTGACTGACAGTGGGGCAGAGAATGTAATTGTTGATTTGCCTAAGTCTGAAATCTTATCGGATGTTGAGGATGTTGAAGCAGGTATTTCTGAAGATGTACTGCCTGATGGTCAGCTTTTTCCTGGCCAAGTATCCGCTGTGGAAACTGGTACAACCATAAATTCAGAGCCCAGGAGGTCAACTAGGAAGACTGCAGGACAACATTCAAACCCATTCAGGCTGCCCCGTTCTGTGCAGACAAAAGAATAGCTGTCCGGTATTGGTTAATTTCTTCAGGTACATCGTCGGGTCGTCGATGCACGATGATGGGGGGGAATGTAACAGGTGGCACCACAAGGTGGCACAATTTCCCTGTGCTGTAAGCCTCTAGAAAAGGGAAGTTGTCAGTATTGATGACAGGGTGCAATTTCCTGAGAGTGGCCAGGTGTGTTGTGTTCACACATGCTGTGGTGCAGGCGCTTGGGGTAGGTTTGAAGGCTTGTTTTTAAACATATTGAGTGTTGTTTATAAACGGGTGGGTTTTATTCTGATGTGTGATGTGTTTACAACAGGACCACACAGTTTTAAAGAAGCAGATTGAAGCAGGACTACCTGGGTGTGGGGTTCGACGCCACAGGTAGGCTTGCAGGTTTCTGGGTTTTAAATTGTATTATATGGTTTTGTTTATTCTTTATTTTTGTCTGGTAGGGCCACACGTTTCTGTGCCATTTGGGATTTGCTGTGACTGGGTGTGGGCTTATCAGACGCCGCAGGTGTGCACTGATTTTTAAATTGTTTTAAGAGTGATTCTATTAAAGTTTTGTATTTAATAAATTTGTCTTGTTTTTTACAGTTAATCACTGTCACCTGCTGTCCTTAAAGTTTTTGTCTTTTGTTGGTCTGCCTAGTTTATTGAATTGTATTTTGTTTGTAGTGCATGTGAGGGCAGCTGACTGTTTTAACATCTTGGGTCACTTCCTAAATATTCTGTACCGTTAATTTTAAATCAAACCCTTTGTCTATATCAAAATAAATATAATTATTGTAAGTCAGATTTATTCTCAGTGTTTAATTGTTTCCTTTTTTATCGGCTCATAACACGTACAATATACTGTCTTTTACCAAGCACTTAGCCTTTCCTAACACAGTACCCTACATAATTATCAAAAAACACATACATTTGAGAGCCATAATGAAGTGAAAAAAGAGTTAATTTCCTACTGGGAGCTGGTGAAGCCTTCTTCTGTCTGTTAGCATGTTAGCTCGTTGTTCCTCCAAGCTCTGCAGCTGCCTGTAGTTTTCCATTGCTTTGCGCGGTCCAGAGCTTTACAGTAAGGTCTATTAGCATGTTAGCTCGTCGGTCTGCCAGTCCAAACAATAAGGTACGGCCCTGTATTTTTCTGCTTCTGCAGTCAAGCTACTGCTTCTGCTGTCAAAACCGGAAGAAACTCGGAACTCGGCTTTTCAAAATAAAAAATTTCAAAATATATATATTTTTTTTTTTTATGGAGATGCGTGTCGTAACCACGAAACGTCGTAACTCGAGACCATCGTATGTCTAGGACTACCTGTAATAAATTGTTGGAGAAAATCTCTTTCACTAATGTTGTTTACCCAAAAGAGCCACACTGGATGGCAGGAGAAGATTTTTGGCATCTTACTTGCCCATTCATGACAGATGACATACAAAGATACATAAAGCATGCATAATGAGCATTGACTAGTCATCTGCAAACTTTTATCCAGCAGCAGAGTCCAGCAGACGTTCCCTCAAAGCCAGCTGCAGTCAGCTGCACAGACATGATCCATGGCCGTCAGCGAGGTGTCCTCCAGATGAAGATAATGTTTCAGGAGACAATTTGGTAGTTTGTTCTCAGCGGAAGAATGTTAATAATACAACATCAATAACATTTAGTCAAAAAAATGACCTGACATAAAATATGTTTGAATGTTTATGCCCAAAATGTGAAATCATCTTCTTTTAGGAGAAACGTTTCATCTTTCATATGAAAAACTTTGTCAGTCTGAGGTCTGCCACCAAGCTCTGTCTTATAAACAGCACCTCGTTGATGTGTGACGTGTTTCAAGTCAGCCTACTGTGGAATTCCCAGAAAATGGTTTTACGCATGCAGAAAGGTGGCCATCCGTCCAAAACAGTCACTCATCAGTGAATTCAGCAGGCTGGCTTGAAACACATCAACGAGGTGCTATTTATAAGACAGATCTGGGTTGGCAGGCCTCAGACTGATGAAGCATTTCAGATGAAAGATGAAACGTTTCCTTTAAAGGTGCTATGTGTAACTTTCTGTAGAGCCAGAACTTAGAAATATTTTCAACAGGCAAAGCATTCTGATCCCTCCCCCTCAGAGCCATATATGGCTCTGCTCCCCCTGGCCCTGCTGAAATTCAAATTCAAGCTCTGTTTTTATTGGCTGATTCAAATTCAAGCTCTGTTTTTATTGGCTGGTTACAAACTCTGTTTTTATTGGCTGGTTAACGGCGGGTCACTCTGTGTTTTTAGTGTTTTTATAAATGCTGATAGAGAAGCAAGGGGACTATAGTTTTTTTCAGAGATTACTTTGTCTAACATCAGTCTGTCAGTAGATAGTGACAGAGTGAAGAAATATGTTAAAAATATATTGTTAGAAAAGTTACAGACTGCATTACAAAGTTACATAGTGCAGCTTTAATGTGATTTATCTACCTGCAGGATGATTGAGCTTTCAAACCTTTTTTTTTAAATGTTTCACTTTGATGTTGTTGTTTTTTTAAATAAATGTTGCTGTTGTTTTACATTGAAATTATGTTTAGCAGATATCACAGAAAAGTACCGTATTTTCCAGTGTATAAGTCGCTTCAGTGTATGTGTTGCATTTATTATGCATCACCGCTGACCTGTCATGTTTATTATGGATTTATTATGCCTTTACAGTATTTAACTGCCAAAACAGCTTTATTTCGCTTGGGCAGCACAGCGCCATCCATCCATCCATCCATCCATTCATCCATCTTGGTCAGAGCTGCTAGCTCTCCAGCGTTCCTCCACCTGCGACAGCTGAGTAAAGCGAGCATGCACAGAAGGACTCGCTGTTGCAGTTATTAGAAATTTAAAGCATCAGTCAAAAATTGCATTATTAATATAGAAAAAAACAACCATTTATAAGTTGCTTCAGCGTATACGTCACAGGACTGACAAATCTATGCAAAAAAACTGTGACTTATAAGCTGAAAAATATGGTAGTCAGTAAAGTGTGAAGCAGAACAGCAGGCAGACAATTTTGCAGATGTGGTTGAAGTTTTATGAATTTACTGAGTGAATTTACTGAACTTTGTCACTCGGAAGTCTGTACTGAAAAGTAGCTGAGAACAACTGCAAGGACATTTTACTTTATACCAATAAAGTAAAAAACATTTAGTAAAAAAAAAAAAAACATGATTATGGTTTGATGCCCAATCTCTGAAAGCATATTGAAATCAAAACGTTACAATGCAAACAAAGAGACATCGAAATGTTGTCTGCAACACTTGAAAATGGCTTTGAGTGCATGTCTAAAAATAGTGATACGTTCAAAGGTTTTCTCAACATACTAATTATTATGTTCCTCTGGAAAAATAAAAATGAGCACATAACCAGAGGGAAAACAAAGAGGAGACAGCAGGCCTTGACAATAACAAAGAAAAACACAGACTGTTGCCTCAGAAAGAGAAAGAGTCCACAAGGCACCAAACAGCACTATAAACACGGAGTTTCAAAAAGTCTCCACAGATGTTCAGATCTCAACAGTCGTACTCATAAAAGACCTGCTTTTCGTCTGTTTGAACTGTGGTGCTGAGAGAACAAACACGATAAAAGAAACATACTGCTATCCTTACAAAAAAAAGAAAGAAACAAGTGAATTAAAGAAACTTTTGAGCTGACCCTGGGAGCCTTCGGATGTTTGGTAGCACAATCTGCAGCAAACAATCAATCACACTTTGCAGCCCTAAGGGAGGCAGTTATTTAGCTCTGTGCATCAAGAAGAAGAGGAAAAAAAGAGCTGTGGCTAGTTTCCATGCAGGATGACAAGTTCTGACAGGCCTTTGAGGCTTTGCTGCACAGTTCCAGCCACACCAGGGCTTGACCAGCTGTCATCTAAGAGAAGCACAGCTGTGTGAACATGCTACAGAACTCACATCCTATTACAGATTAGTGTTTTTATTATTGCATTCACTCGCACAGTCAAATATAATTGAATTTCACATGAAGTGAAACCATTAACGTGGGGGTGATTTGCATTTGCAAGATGTTTAATTTTAGTTTGCAGTTTCGGTCTCTGACGTGCATTGCAATTAACATTTAGCATTTGCTTTTGATCCAGACTTAGTTAACATAGAGCTACGTTAAGAAGTACAAAATATAATAGTTATTAGTATTAGAGTTCAAAAACGATGAAAAAACATGGTTAAAGAAGAAAAAAAGTCACCCTATGACAGCAATTTAAATTAAATACACTCTGACAAAACAACATTTCCCAAAGGGAGAAAGTCTCATTTTGAAACAGACCTGTCTCTTTCAGTACTCTTTCAGTACTCTGTAAGTACACTGTAAGTACACTGTAAGTACTCTGTAAGTACACTGTAAGTACTCTGTAAGTACCCCTGTAGATACCCTGGAGATACCAGGTACATAGCTTGTAAGTATCAGGTATGTAACTGTAGCTATGTTTCCATCCAATTTAAATTCGATTTTTGAGCGAATTTTAGAAAATTTCGCTAAAATGTAAATTAAAATTATGAGGATCAGAAGTGTTTCCATTAAACTGGCTTGAAGCGCATCTGCAATGCCACGCAAAGCGTCTCTACGTCAGACGTCAGCGTCATTACGTCACACGTCAGCGCCATACGTCAGACGTCAGCGTTACGCACTTCCACAGTAAACAGGAAGTAGCGTTTGAAAACAGACATCTCGGCAAAATGGAGAGAATATTTCAGGTATGTGTTGCTATCGGGCAAGTTGTATTTATTCTGTCATGCCAACTAGTTTTAGCGATGTTACATGTTGTCCGGAGCGGAAACAGCTGATCAGTCACGTGACGTGAATGTTCGCTGCGGCAGAACTGAGTCGGCTAATCTGTTTCCATCTGTCGTTTAGCCGACTCAGCTCTGAATCGACTCCCCAAAAACTACCTCAAGCGAGCGTATAAACTTTAGAGCGACTTAGAGGAAGTTAACTCGAATTATGCCGTTTCCATTTAGCTTTTCTGATGCGATGCTTCATAATGCGCACCTAGAAACCTTGATGGAAACACGCACTGTGACTTTCCTTCCCTCCATTGACTATGGTGACATTATTTACATGAACACCCCGACAAGTCCCCTGCAGATGTTGGATGTTGTCTATCACAGTTGAAGGGATTTCTCATTAGGTGTTCGAATGACCAGTCTCTCTTAGAAAAATGATGAAGATTTATTGACAGAAACACAGGTTTACAGGTTAACAGAGTTACAGCATGAATAAGCAATTCTTTGTGCACAGAGAATTGTGAGCATTTTGACAGACCTTTCCTCGGCGAGGTTCTTCAAAGAATGCTGAAGATATCTGAGATGTTTTGGAGTATGAAGCTGCAGTTTGAGCTTCTCTGGTCTCTGATTGGCTCAGAGCATTGATAAGGCGTCCTGGAGCCTCTCGTGTTTGTCATTTCTATGACCTTGTAGATTTATAGCTGTGGTGAGAAGTCTCTCGAAACTGTGTTCTTTGTTCTGCTTATCTGCTCAGTAAGAGAGTTTTAGAAATGTACCATTAGATGTGTCCTGTGTGCGATATTAATGTAAATTAATGTCCAGATCCTAGTATGTGTGTGTGGTTCATAAGTACTACTTATTTAGTAATAATTGTTTGTGTGTCTGTGTGCTCTGATCTCCTCAGAAGGCCAAGAGAAGCACAAAGGGCATCTGCCCGCTTAGCATGTTATCTGCATCTGAACATCCTGTTTGTTAGATCTAAAAGTATGTCTTATAATGTTGTCTAATTGCATAAACATATGTAAAACAGTTGTGAATACCTTGATTATAAAGCACTTGTGTATTAATCATATACAGTAGTGTATTCGATTCAAATGAGATTAACATATAGAACTTCTAAACGTGTGTATTTCCCTTCACTCCCTCTCATGACCTATTTTAAATAATAGGTCAAAACAACCTGCACGCCACCAGCCGGATCCCCCGAAGAGGACCCCCACCTCAACACCACAAGAAAAATACATCACACCAAATAAAATCACCCAAAAACAAAAAATCAACCAAATCTAATGCAACCTCCATCTGACTCCAAAGTTAATCAATAACCCCAACACCAAAACAATAATCACAATCCACAAACCACTCCATCAAGACATAAGAGGGTAAATGTAATCAGCCCTTTAACTCCAACCCTGGAGTGCTCTGCCTGACCCCTCATCAACTCCACAGGTACCCGGACTCGGCCAAATACATGCGAACCCTCTCATCCGGCAGAGAACTGCGTCTGTGACTCCAAAATCAACCCTCTAGATCAACATCCAGACACACCATCCACATCCCAAACTGACCCCATTATTAATCAACAAATCTATCTAAGAATAAAACCCATGCTAGTATCTATACCAGCCTAATCTACGAAATCATAAAAGGATAAATGTAATCATCACTTCAACGCCATCATCCCACCTGGAGTCCTCCGCCTAACTTCTCATCCCCTCTACAGGTATCCGGACTCAGCCAAATACCTGAGAGCTCCTCCAGCCGGCAGCGAACTGCGTCTGGTCCCTATCCGACCCCACAATCAACCAACCCGAACAACCTCGAACTGACTCCATCATCGCTCCTCACAACAAAAATAAAACATGAAACACACCGGAAAACAACAGGACATCATAGAATTAATGTGATTAGGCCAAAAGCAACACCTCTCCATTCCATCACCAAACATCCCCCGCCACTACAGGTATCTGTTCTCTGCCAAATACAGGTGAGTTTGTGCGGCAGGCGATGGCCTGCACCCCGCCTGCACCAGGGGAAACGCCGTCCCATAATCCTCCACCTCCCTGGAAGCAATCATCTTCGAGATCTTTGCCCGTGCACAAGGTGTAACACACCCCATAAATAGGCAGAACAGAACCAGAATCGCTAGTGGCAAGGCCAAGAGCTTGACCAACACCTGAGGCCATGACCCTCTCGTGAACCAAGACAGTGCATGCCACAGCCCTGTATGCGCCTCCTCCGTCTGATGCTTCTGAAGCTCCCTCAGATGGCGCAGGGCCACTGTCACCCTGACCTGTGGATCCGAAGCAGACTCATCAGGTATAAAGGTACAGCAGGTGTTATTATCAATCATCTCACACACTCCATTAACAGATGCCTTAAACAAATCCAGCAGCAATCTATGATGTAAAGACACAACATACATGGCCCACCGCTCTGCAGAGGTGGTCCCTAACGCCTGTACCGACTCATAAATGAACATCCCAAATTGGTAATCTAAAGCTTCCATGTGTAACAGGTGGTCCCCGACCTTCGATCCCGGGAAGAAGCTACGCTTCCATTCCACTGGGACCTCTGAACCCCAAGAAGACTCGAGCTGACTGACGTCAGAAGTCTTTGACCGTCCCACATAGTGAGAACCGTTACTCAAAGACACCAGGTACGACCCCTCTGTAACCGCAACCGGTGCACAGCACCCAGTCCAGTTCGCTGGCAAGGTCAGGAATACCTGATGTCCACACAGCCAGGCCAAGGCCTCAACCGGATACGTACCATTGCTGCTAGGCACACTCCTGAACTCCCTGCCCGGATGGTACACCGCTCGGCACCTCTCCTCAGGGAGTGACCCCACTACCACCTGATATGAGTCCTGATGATGGACGCGGTGCACACAGACAGGAAACTGTCCACTGGATGGCCATTCTACAAATTGAGCTAACACCATCGGGTGTGATAATGTACTCAATTTGCACCACTTAGGCTGACATTGCAGGTGCTCCATGTAGAATCCTCTGGAGCTCATCTGCAGAACACAAAATGACAACATCCGGTCAAGAGGTTTAATCGTCAATGGCCGCTGTGATTCCGTAACAGGAAGTGGGGTACAGATGTAAGACTCAGACCTGTGGCGGCTTCTGGCCAAGAACTGCGCATACCTGTACCAAGAGTTCCTCTGAAAGACTTCAGAAAAATTCATCGATAGATGACCCTCATCCTGTACCTGCGTCCATGACCCCTGCCTGAGGACATCTCTCTTGCCCCTCTGATGAAGTACGGGATGACAGCTCGGATTACCTGGTATCACACAGAAATACTCCAACAACAGAATGATGGAAACGATAATCAATGACCCCACACCTACAGTCACCATTAGCCTCTTCTGCCCCTCAGCCATGCTCGATCTAGTTTGAAATCCTCTACAGTGTCAAACTTTGAACCCTGAAATGTGATGAAACACAACAGAAACACAAATTACCCCCTTCTCAGTTAAATCTGCAGAACCTGAAAAGGTAAATACACATGAAAAGCAGTGTTGAAACCCAACCACCAAACGCATGCACAGTTTACAAAATCTTCTTTTTCCCGCTTTCTTTTTTTTTTTTATTTACATAGGAAATCACTGGAACCGCACCTGTAAAAAATACATCCTCAAAATGAATAAATCACTCTCCCATTGAATTTTGAACCAGAAATAAGAAAGTGGTCAAAAACCCCTAATATTTTATGATTTAAACGCTGAAATTTAAAAATTTAACTCCAAACCCTTGAAAGTTAGACCTGGAAATTATGTGTTGTTCTGTTGATTTCTAATTTTAGATATAAGTAAGTCTAATTGATAAAAGTTAAAAGTTAAAGTGTAGCAGCAAATTGTTGACAAATAAACCAACTCTAAGATAAGAAATAGTCACTAATTTAATATTAAAGGTGAAATCTAATCTCTAATCCTAAGTGTGTGACCTTTAAGATGTGTGATTTAAAATTTAAAGTTTGAAATATTGATGATTCAATAATGCAAAATAGAAACATATGTAAAGTTTAAAACACTGTGTCAGTCTTTCTGAATCGATTTAACCCTCTGCTTTCTGTTCCCGTTAGATCTAGTTGAAAGCTGCAATCTTCAGAGGTCACGAGGGCGTTGAATCGCCACCACCCTATTCCTTGGGCTGCAGATTGCTCTAGGTGATAACCCAGTTGGTACTTCGTTCACATTTTCCCCGTTCCACTGGTCAAGCAAAAACTGCCCCGACCCAAGAGAATGGCAGGCCCCCCTTCCTCTTCAGCTCCTCTTGCTGTGCTCTGCCTTTTTAAGCTGCAATCATGCAACTGGCCCTTCCCTCTCAAGGCAGCAAGGCAGACAGGCCTGGGGAACTGTTTCCCTTTCGTTCTGGCCTACTCTCAAAAGCAAGCACAAAGATGCACCTCAGGAAGACAGGTGTTTTCAGGAAGCTCCACCACTCGAACCAGAACACCTCACGAACAGATGACTTCCACGGCAGAGGAAGTGAAACGATGAAAAGATGAGACCCACACCTTCCTCGAACCCGATCTTAAGGATGAAGATGCAGGACAGCCCACCGCTCGTGTGGACCACCCCCTCCAGGTGCAAAGCCGGCCCACTCAGCTGTGCAGCTCCGACAGAGCTGCCTCGGCCTGTTGTGATGACCTTTGAGGCTCCTTTTCCGGACCCCTCTCTGGCTGTGGCTCTCCCTCTCTGGCGAGGAGCTAGTGATGTGCGCCTCGACAGCTCAGCTGTGCGCACCCCCCTTTGGCTCAGGCCACTCTCTTTCAGAGGCCCTGAGAAGCACCCCAGGTGTCAGTGGACCTTCCGGCCTCGTTCAGGCTTTGCACTCTCAGGTGTAACGGATACAAAGATCTGTAGATGGAAGCTGGACAAGCAACTATTAGTCTCTCAAAATACATTATATGCGACATTACAACAACCCTTATCCCCTATCTACAGATGTCCTCAGCCCTAACGGCCATTTTGTAAAGCCCCAAATCAATTAATTTTAGTCTGTGCACAGATTACAGCCAATTTTCCAAAAGTATACTAACATGTTGAGGCCTAAGTATTTCTAACATTCCCTAGATTTGCATTGCTAAAATGTGTACCATTATCTGATCTGATTTTTACAGGAAACCCATGACATGGAATGTAACAATTGATTAAAAAATTTTAGGACCGGTTTGTTGTCTTCTCTTCTAATTTTTTATTTTTATTTTTCTGCCCCTTGTCAGCCGGTGAGCGCGGCACACCAACCATAAATTTCTGAACCCCTTTTACCGGTTCGAGCATGTCTGTACAACCAATTATTATCTCATGACCCGGTGTCATCACGGTCGAAAATTTTCTTGTTCGCGCGACCTCCTCGTATGTTGAGCCTCACGCAATGAACGCACGGCACAATGTTCTGATCAGAGAATTTTAAATGTGTGTGTGTCACCAGCTGAAATCCCCTTCAGCTGGTGTGCTCCACACGCGCGAGTTGCTGCTCCTCAAAATCTTCTTCTCTTCCATCTTCTGGATGGTCCAGCCACACTGTTTTTTCTTCAGGAGCCGCCCCTGTTTTTTCCAGGAGCCGCCCCTTGTTGACAGCAAGCTACAGAGGCCTCATCCCATCTCATGGCCCTCTCTTCTTCTGGTGTGACCATCACCATCTGACTCCAATTGATGTATCCCGATGCTCTTTTTGCTTCCAAATCAGCTTGACAGTTACATTCTTGATGTTTATTTATTGTCTGTGTGTTGGTTTTGTCAAAGCTGTGATACCATATCGCACGTCTGCTTCCTTTGTCTCCCTTTGCTGTCCAAAAACCCTCTCTTGTCCACTGAACGAGCTCAGTTAGTGCTGCACCCAAAGTTCACACAGAGCCCTGCCTACGCCCTCTGCGCTGACTGTGTTCCTCTTGCCGCTCAAACCTACCATCGCGTCAAAACACTGATCTGTCTGAAGCCCCTTACCAAACCAGCACTATCACTGCTCCGCTTTTTTGTCCACGGAAACCACTTTCCTCACCGACCACCACGTGCGCCTTCTGTGTTTTTCATAATTTTATTTTATTTTATCCTGAAAATTTGTTCTCTCCTTGTCATCAACTTGTGCTCTCCTCATCTCTGAAAGCTTGTTCTTCCTTAATTGATCTTATCTGCACTGATTAACGATCCAATTTCTGCGGCATAGCTATAATCCTAAATTTCCACTCATCTGTTGTACACACCAGACTCCCAGAAACGCGTTCCCTCAAGGAGAACTGCCGTTATTTATCTAACCTTTAACACCCAATATGAATAATTGTGGTGACACCAATTTTACCTGTGAAAATATTCACAAACTCATTTTGCTGTGGCCCTCGGGATGAGAGCCTTGTTATTTTGTTTAAGAGCCCTCTGGAACCGGGAGGAGCAGGCAAACAGAGCTCACAGTTCAGTATTAATCTATTAATTATGTGACCTGCGGTGGCCTGTTCTATGTGTCATCATTAAATAATGCACTTTACGTTTGGACCCTGAGACTGAGGCCCCAGTGTGACCCCACCGATTCAAATGGTAGGCCGACGCCTTCACGGGTTGCTGGAATGAGTGACTCCTGACAGCTGTTCCACATGCTCATGCTCTGGTCGTGTGAGTTTGTCCATTGTCCAGCTTAGGTCAGCTTCAGTGACACGCCACCTCGTTCTGGTAGCTGTCTCGTGCAGGGTGCTCCCAGCCCTGATTTCACTTGATTTCACGTTGTGTTTGCTGACTTTGACATCTGTTTGTGTCCTGGACTGTTCTTTTGTTCAGGTCTCTGCCTTGAAAATATGGCTGAGGAAGTTCATGGACATTCTGATGTTTGAATGACAGTTCTTTGGTTTTTCTCCCTTTAACTGTCCTTGTCTTGTGTCCATTCATGAGTGAGAGGTCTTGCTCTCACTTGCTGGCAGCTGTCGCTCTCAGAGTCAAAATGAACCATGTAGACGTCAACTTTATGCATTCAAATCCAATCGAGCCACCACTGTTACCCCAATCCCCTGGCAAACGCAAAAGTATCATGCATTTTGGTTGAATCCTAGCTCATGGCAAATTACAATTATGTGTTCTGTAAGAAAGAGGTCTGTCTGTCTGATGCTCCCCCTCCCCGCACTGTGTGCTGTCAGGCTGTAGGCTGAAAAAGAAATACGAGTAATTGTCTAATAATAACGCCAATAATATTACTAGATGAAAACTCAAAAGAGAAATCTTCTCGGCATTTGTCTCCCAGAACACATCTCGTTGGATCTGGTCGGCACAACGTTTTTTCTTTCCCTAATTTAAAGTCAAAAGCGAAAAATTTACAAAACAGTTCTTACCACAAATTGAAAATGAATTTAACCTCGACCCAACTGTCTAATCCAATCTGACTGTCCAATCTACATGTCATTGTTGATTTTTTAAACTTTATTTACCCAACCGAGGTCTGTCTGCTTGTTTTGTATATAATGTATATAGAAATCTGTCATCTCCTGTTGGTTTTGAAATGTCAACATCTGTTTACTGTGATTATAGTTTTCTTTATTTTCCTTTGATAAGTGCAAATGCCTATTGCCAATGTGACGTGTGCTGCTGACCACTTGACCAGGTCACCCTTGTAAAAGAGATCTCGATCTCAACGGGCTCTACCTGGTTAAATAAAGGTGATTGAATGATTGATTGATTTATTGACTGTCTCACATCTCTCTAGAACTCTTGTGTTCGTCTAATTGATGCTTTTGAACTTCCCAAAGTAAGCTTTTTGCTCTGTGGCTGATTTCTAGATAATTTTTCACCTCACCTGCCTAATCGTCTCTCTGGTCCTTCCTCAACCTCTGAGTGGCCTTCCTGCACCTCTCTTCCAATATGAATCTTTTCATATCATTCCACATTTTTTCTGGCTTTCTCCCTCCTTCAGTTTCTGCAATTTGCTTCAACCTCCTGTAGGTGGCGCTGTTTGACTGCTCTTCTTCCTGCCACCTGCTGCTCTGAATTTTCTTTTAAATTGAACTGTTGTCTGTGTGCCCTAATTTCTGTCCAGTGTCCGCAATTAAGAATACTTCTTCTAGAAGGTCAATCTGTTTTAGCCGTTCATCCTAATTATTAATTAACTGTTGATAGTCTGCGACCGTTTTACAATGAGCTATCTCCGTTCCAATTTCATAGAGCTTTTGTCATGTTTAAATCTGGTTAGAACTAAATTAGCTAAATTTCCTGTTGATCCGTCTGCTTTCTCATCAATTTTTGATGCAGGTTCGCTCCACTTGTTACCCCTCTCTGTTTTTATCTTTGATAAAAGTCTGATATTTGCTCGGATCCTAAGCAATAGTTCACAAATGTTTCCTTGTTCCTGCATTTGTTTACCTTGCATGTGCGCCATGATCGCCTTCACGCAACCTCATTCACCCAAAATGTTTATTCCCCATCCGTTCTCACATACACTTGAGATC
>JBBPBX010012123.1:18936-42927 GCA_038048925.1 Garcialebias charrua | reverse complement strand
TTATTTAGTTTTTTTTTTTGGCAAAAAACTATATTATTTTAAAATAAAGTTAAGTCAGGTCCTTTGGACAGTTTCTTTGTGTTGAAACGTTTCATCTTTCATCCAAAGGACTTCATCAGTTGGATAAACCACAAAAAACTCAGTCCCATAAGTGGCTTACTCACATAGTGGGCCAACCAGTTTGATGGTGATAAGATGGTTTCCGCCCTCTGCCCCGTTGACTTCTCTGAGGCAGCCAAAAGCAGTCGACAGGGGAGAGGGTGGACTCCAGAAACCATCTTATCTGACGTTCAACAAAAAAAGAAACCATCAAGAGGACCTGTATTTTTTACCTGGATTATTGAGCATTATCTTTATTATTTTTTCTTCTTTACAAGAAATGTGTCTTTTATTTTGTCTTGAAATGTAAAAATATCAACAAATGTAAAAAAAACATTAGATATTTTCAGCTTTATAATGTTACCCCTACTGGCCAAAAAAGTACCCTCCAACAAATGTAGAGTGGTCCGCAGGCACTAGTGGAGAATCCCAGTTGCAACTGGTTTTGTGGCTCTGGACATGTTTAATTTAGTGAACATCCATCCATCCATCCATCCATCCATCTTCTTCCGCTTATCCGGGGTCGGGTCGCGGGGGTAGCAGCCTAAGTAGGGAGGCCCAGACTTCCCTCTCCCCAGCCACTTGGAGCAGCTCCTCTGGGGGAATCCCAAGGCGTTCCCAGGCCAGCCGAGAAACATAGTCCCTCCAGCGTGTCTTCCTCTGGGTCTCCTCCCGGTGGGACATGCCCGGAACACCTCACCAGGGAGGCGTCCAGGAGGCATCCTAACCAGATGCCCGAGCCACCTCAACTGGCTCCTCTCGATGTGGAGAAGCAGCGGCTCTACTCCGAGTCCCTCCCGGATGACTGAGCTTCTCACCCTATCTCTAAGGGAGAGTCCAGCCACCCTGCGGAGAAAACTCATTTCAGCCGCTTGTATCCGAGATCTTGTTCTTTCGGTCATAACCCAAAGCTCATGACCATAGATGAGGGTGGGAACGTAGATCGATCGGTAAATTGAGAGCTTTGCCTTTTGACTCAGCTCTCTCTTCACCACGACAGACCGGTACAGCGCCCGCTTCACTGCGGACGCTGCACCTATCCGCCTATCGATCTCACGCTCCAGTTTTCCCTCATTCGTGAACAAGATCCCGAGATACTTAAACTCCTCCACTTGGGGCAGGACCTCCTCCCCGACCCGGAGAGGGCATGCTACCCTTTTCCGGCTCAAGACCATGGCCTCGGATTTGGAGGAACTGATCCTCATCCCGGCCGCATCACACTCGGCTGCAAACCGCTCCAGTGAAAGTTGTAAATCACGAACTGATGAAGCCAGTAGGACCACATCATCTGCAAAAAACAGAGAAGCGATTCTAAGGTCACCAAAACGGATCCTCTCAACACCTTGGCTGCGCCTAGAAATTCTGTCCATAAAAGTTATGAACAGAATCGGTGACAAAGGGCAACCTTGGCGGAGTCCAACTCTCACCGGAAACGAGCCTGACTTACTGCCGGCAATGCGGACCAAGCTCTGACACCGGTCGTACAGGGACCTAACAGCCCTTATCAAAGGGCCTGGTACCCCATACTCCCGGAGTACCCCCCACAGAACCCCCCGAGGGACGCGGTCGAATGCCTTCTCCAAGTCCACAAAGCACATGTAAACTGGTTGGGCAAACTCCCACGCACCCTCCAGGACCCTGCTGAGGGTGTAGAGCTGGTCCAGTGTTCCACGACCAGCACGAAAACCACACTGCTCCTCCTGAATCCGAGGTTCGACTATCCGACGGACCCTCCTCTCCAGAACCCCTGAATAGACCTTACCAGGGAGGCTAGTGGCAGGGCTTTTGACTACGGATCCGAAGGTCGCGGGTTCGCGCCCCGGCCACTACCCAGCTTGGGGTGTCTATGAGTGCACACCTATTTCTCCAGCTCCCCGGGCGCTTTCGGGCTGCTCACTGCACCACCTGGTAGGTGGTTGGGTTAAATGCAGAGACGAATTTCGTCTGTGTATGGGAAACATACGCAGATGACAGGAATAGACATTATTATTATTATTATTATTATTAGAGTGTGATCCCCCTATAGTTGGAACACACCCTACGGTCCCCCTTTTTGAATAGGGGAACCACCACCCCAGTCTGCCAATCCAAGGGAACTGCCCCCGATGTCCACGCGATATTGCAGAGTCGCGTAAGCCAACACAACCCTACAACATCCAGAGCCCTAAGGAACTCCGGGCGAATCTCATCCACCCCCGGAGCCTTGCCACCGCGGAGCTTTTTAACCACCTCGGCGACCTCAGCACCAGAGATCGGAGAACCCGACCCAAAGTCCCCAGGCTCTGCTTCCTCAGTGGAAGACGTGCCAGTAGGATTGAGGAGGTCTTCGAAGTATTCCGCCCACCGACTCACAACATCCCGAGTTGAGGTCAGCAGCACGCCACCTCCACCATAAATGGTGTTGGTCTCGTACCTCTTTCCCCCCCTGAGACGCCGGATGGTGGACCAGAATCGCCTCGAAGCCGTACGGAAGTCATTCTCCATGGCCTCTCCGAACTCCTCCCACGCCCGAGTTTTTGCCTCAGCAACCACCCGAGCCGCATGCCGCTTGGACTGCCGGTACCTATCAGCTGCTTCCGGGGTCCCACAAGCCAAAAAGGCCCAATAGGACTCCTTCTTCAGCCTGACAGCATCCCTCACTGCCGGTGTCCACCACCGGGTTCGAGGGTTGCCACCACGACAGGCACCAACAACCTTGCGGCCACAGCTCCGATAAGCTGCCTCGACAATAGAGGCGCGGAACACGGCCCACTCGGACTCCATGTCCCCCGCCTCCCTCGGAACGTGTTCAAAGCTCTCCCGGAGGTGGGAGTTAAAGCTCCGTCTTACGGGAGACTCTGCCAGACGTTCCCAGCAGACCCTCACAATACGTTTGGGTCTGCCAGGTCTGACCGGCATCCTCCCCCACCATCGGAGCCAACTCACCACCAGGTAGTGGTCAGTTGACAGCTCCGCCCCTCTCTTCACCCGAGTGTCCAAGACATGCGGCCGCAGATCAGATGAGACGACAACAAAGTCGATCATCGAACTGCGACCTAGGGTGTCCTGGTGCCAAGAGCACATATGGACACCCTTATGCTTAAACATTTAGTGAACAAAGGTGCAGAAATGGCTCTTTTGATTGTAAAGGTTGCAGACCCCCTGTTCTAGACAAACATTTATAGTACAATAATCAAAAATATACAACAATAAAAGCAATTTAAAAACATTAGTGCTATAAAAACAAGGTGTCGTATAAAACAAGGTAATCACTAAAAACGAACATATTTGCTTTGATTTTTCTAATGACCTCATCAAATATTTAAAGTAGTGTTGTTCAATACCAAGATTTCTGGTCCGATACGATACCGGGTAAAATTCATGGGAGTATTGGCGGTATTGATACTGATACTAGTACTTTGTGCAAATATGCCTAATGTGTCAGGTAAACCTAAAAAAGTGGTGCATTCAAATCAAAGTTGCATAAATAATGCAATACATCACATTTATTTATTTATTTTAAAACTCAGGAGTATGTTGATGTAGTGGTCTCATTTAGTCTGAGCTTATACAACAAGAAAATAACAGGACATCATAGAAAATATGTGAAAATGGTTTGTAAAAAATAAAAAGAAGGAAAATTATAAAACTATTAAAATTAAATATTAAATGTCTATGAAATAATAAGATATGTTTAAGATAATGTTATATTTGTATCCATATTGTGTAGTATATATTTTTCAGAGTTCACCAAGGCTCTTTTATCCCCATTGCCCTGTATAACTTGATGACATTGTGTCATATATTTAATAAACATATGTATTAATTAAAAAAACTCCAATCAACTGCAACAGTTCTCAGTGGCACTTGAAGCTCCACATTTCCTCCCTCTGTACCTGGATAGCACTGAAGGACTCCTCCAGAGCAGCAGCACCTGACTCTTTGCTCTCCTCTGAAATGACCGAAGCATCAAAAGTATCAGTAGTTTGATTTAAGAATCTATTCTAGAGCAAAACGTCCTGGTCTCAGTAGTATTGATATTTTGGCATCGATTCGCACATTACTATCTTAAAGAAATCAAAGAGGAAAACTTTAGATTTTGTTGCAAGGTGTTCCTGGTTACAGGAGCAGAGTAAGAAAAGTGGACAGGTGGAAAGGTGTACCGGTAGTAGTTGCATACTTAAACTCAAATGTTTCCTTCGAATATCAGCAATAAGTTCTGACAATTTATTACCAATATTTATGCGAGCTTTGTTGCACATGAAAAAACAAGATTAAAAAAAAAAACTGAGAAAAACAGTGAATATTTGATTTTGAAAGCTTTTTGCAAATGAATAGCACCAGCTTGTTGCAGCTTAATCAGATTCCTGTGTGGACTCATGCCAACCATCAGCAGTAACCCTGACATGGCAACAAAAACATCTAGTAAAGCTGTTTTTTTAACACTGTATCAAGTGAAAAATGGAACAAAATGTCACAAACTGAGCTCGGGCCAAACATATTCTGCTGAATTAGCTTCAGTGCACACTGGTGCAGGAAGACTAATGTGTTAAACATACGGACGTTTTGATGAGTCACCCAGGAGCTCGAAATATTTCACTGATCTGTTGAAGATATGAGACCTTTCACTTCCATTTTCAAGAACAAATGCCAATTATTATTGGCACTTATTTTAAAGTAAATATTATGTATTTTGGTGCGACTTTGCACAGTCACATCGACTTACAGCATTGTGTTAAATCCCCCAAAACAAACATAATGTCCTTAAAATACACCAAAGATTAAACATAACTTGCACCAGGTTTACTCTTAAATTCTCTTGGAGGCATCTTTTTTTTTTTTTACATGTTCTTTAAAGAGAATTTAGGTAAGCTGTCAAAATTTTTAATTATCTACCAAAAGAATATTTACCAAGAACCAGCAGTGGTTTAAAAATGACACGTCTTCTTCAGAATCAGTTTAAATTCAACAGAAACAATCACTGAACATAACTTTTATCTGCAATTTTGAATAAACATTTCAAACATATTTTTCTTTCAACAAAACAGAACTTGTGTCATGAAATAATTATGAATGTGATTGTTGTTGCCTGATCTTATCATTTAATCTTAAATGTAGGATATAAAAGGACCGTCCTTTACAAGAAATGACAGATTTTTTCCCCAAACGTGGCTTAGTAATTTGCATGCACTTGTGCTGATTTAGATAAACATGAAGACAGGAAGAGGAGCATAAAGAGCCATTTTTAATGCAAGAACACAAACTATAGTTGGGAATTATTTTATTTTGTCTCTACATTAACAGTATTGTTATTGTATATATATTTTTTACTTTATTTCATCTTCTGCAAAGATGCAGGAAGAACAACCTTCACACTGATGTGAAGAAGACGAAGGACATGGTTGTGGATTTCAGACGGAACAAACACACCTACCCCCTCCCATTCCACCCCCCCACCTGCATCATGAAGGACCCCACTCACCCAGCACACACACTTTCTGCCCTGCTCCCCTCAAGCAGAAGGTTGAAGAGCATTACGTGCTAGAACTACTAGACTGAGGAACAGCTTCTACACTGAAGCCGTTAGACTCATGAATCCCTAATCAGAATTATCACTGTGGAAAAAAATTAATCACTGTAATGCCGCTTTGACTGATGATATGTGCTGCTGACTATCCATGGTGCTGATCTCATGTTGTTGATTATTTCATTATGCCGTGTTCATTCATACTCATCTACTCACACAGACTCATGTTTGTGCTGCTGTTGTTGTTTATTTTTATTTTATTCTTAGTTTAGCGTGTGTCTTAGTTTGCATCTTAGATCCTTATTACTGTTTTTTTTGTTGCAATTATATTCTTCCTGTTGTTGGATGTACGGAACTGGGATCCTGTGTACACAATTTTGTTCCACCTCATGTACCACATGCGATGCAAACGACAATAAAGAAGCTTGAATCCTTGAATTATTTTTGCAGAAATAGTCAGAGTTCATGTGTTTTGACAGTCAACAGCAGCACTTACACAAATACATAAGAACAACAGATGTTTTTGTCAATGTACAATTAACTAAAATGATTGATCTAAACATTTAAAGGCATTAGAGCTGTCATTTCTAACCCGAGCCCTAAGCACGACCCCACCCAACCCGAACTCGGGGCGGGCCATGATAATGTGCTGGATAGGTGGTCCGGTTCAGTGTCGAATTATTAATTGAGTCAGGATCAGCCTTGATACAATTATATGATAACATGGCCTGCCATATATCCACCAGCTGCACGCGGCCATTTCACCGCGAGCTGACCGGCCCTGAAAGAGGTAAAAAGTTCAGTTAAAGCTCCACTGACATCATCTTTTAACTTTCCATAAAATGGCACAACATATATATATATATTAAGATTGACCTCTGATCGTTTTTGCTAAAACAATGTGAAATTAATGAAAATTCCTCTCCAAAATAGTTTAAAATTAGCGCCGTTTTGTTACACGGTAAATTCGGGTTTTTCCGGTCACGTGATTGTGACGTCAGACACAGAGCTCTGCTCCAACGGCACATTTAATACAATGGAGAAAGATCCAAACACGTCCGTCGAATTTAGCCATTTAAAACTTTAGATTTGAGCGATTTGGCTTTAGTTCGTGAAGAAGAAGTTATTCATGAAGCGAACAGCAGATGTCAGCAAAGCCATCGTGATTCCTCTTACAGTGCTCTGTAAGAGGAATCACAATGGCTTTGCTGACATCTGCTGTTCGCTTTTTGAATGTGAAACCTCTCCTGAAAAAAAAGGCAGCACGGACAAAAGAAACCTTGCTGTTTGATTTTTGATCACTCAAAATAACTTCTTCTTCACGAACTGGAGCCAAATCGCTCAAATCTAAGGTTTTAAATGGCTAAATTCGACGGACGTGTTTGGATCTTTCTCCATTGTATTAAATGTGCCGTTGGAGAAGAGCTCTGTGTCTGACGTCACAATCACGTGACCGGAAAAACCCGAATTTACCGTGTAACAAAACGGCGCTAATTTTAAACTATTTTGGAGAGGAATTTTCATTAATTTCACATTGTTTTAGCAAAAACGATCAGAGGTCAATCTTAATATATATATATGTTGTGCCATTTTATGGAAAGTTAAAAGATGATGTCAGTGGAGCTTTAAGCTTTAAATGGGACTGCACTGCCAGACAGCGATCCATTGCCCAAATGGACATTCATTCTGCCGCTGCACTCAGCGGAAGCATGCAGCCGATGACCCAAACAGGTGAGATCCCAAAGAAGACATATCAGAGCAGGGTCCATGTCTGAATAAATCAGAATGCAGGCAGAAACAGGGTTTAAATGATCTTTTACAGCCATGAAAGTACAAACACGCCATTAGTTCCAAATCTTCTGCCCGTTTTATTCAGCTGCGCCTACCTGACCATTAATAACTTTTTTTTTTTCAGGTTCGGACCTATAATTACTGTTAATCTGTCGAGTCGGGTGGGTTCGGAAATTATGACTGCTGGCTGGGGCAGTGTCAGATAAGATTTTTTGGGGCCCTGAATGCAACTCTAAATGACACACACATTAGCTAAATGAACATTTTCTTTCGATTCCTTGGAGAACACAACTGCTCTGCCTATGACGGGTTGAATATTAATTTATTGACCTGTACATAAATGCACATAAACAGTATAGACATTTGTGACAAACCTTCAACTTTGTTACACCAGAAACATCAGATTAGCACATTTTCTAAAATTTATTGGACTCTAATGTTCACAGATGTTTTCCATGTATAAAACAACAACATATACCGCAATGTTTAAGATCCTGTTCTGTTTTTTCTTGTTTGCTCTCGACGAAGGTGGACACTTTCCCTCCTGCTTTGTACCGTTTTTTTTTTTTTTTACTTTCACACTGTGTTCCACCTAGGAAAAAGTTTTACAACTCCTCTTTCCTTGCATTTCTTTTTTATTATCTAAACAAAAAGGGCAGCGCCTCCCACAAGGCTGCAGCCTCAGACACCTCCGTCTCCCCATGTTTGTTTATGTTTTACTTGGACGGGCTGTACTGAAACGTAATTTTGTCGTGTTTCAGTGCAATGACAATAAAGCTGATTCTGATTATTTTAATACAATATAATAATAAAGCTATTCAAACTCATAAACATATTGATTTTTATTTGAACTTGTAGTCTTACCGAGTACCATTTAAAGCAGCTCGAGTGTCAAAATCATTCAGGTTACACACTGCTCTGTCAACAACACACTGCTACGCAGCACTGGTAAAAAACAAACAAAACCTTGAGCATATTGAAATGTGCACAATTAAAATGATGTTCAATGTCAATACTTCAACTGCAAGCAGGGTTTCAATGTGGTGGAAAGAGGTCAGGGCTGTGACTTTTATAATAAAAACATAATTTATACCAAATGAAAGACCTTCAATTTTTGCTTTTCTTTTTATTTTAGATTCTGTAAACATCTCCTAAACCCAATCAAGCATTTAAAACAACTTAACCTTCAAGACAAACTAAAAATTTTAGTCAAATATTTCAAGCAGTTGTTTTTTAAAGTCAAAGTACTAACATTTGGTATAAAATATTGTAATGACGCCAACACTGCAGACGGAAAGTTCTGTGCATGTTTATGAACCAGTATGTACGTTTGTGTTGAAAAACGGGTGTTCGGTGCAGCGCTAGCATACATTTTCCGACTTACGACCAAAAATCCGGACTTACGAGTGACACGTGTTTCGGGTTCCGACACACAAATTTTTGTCTTACGAGCGACTCGTAGGAACGGAACTCGCTCGTAAGTCGGGGACCACTTGCATTAGGATAACATTCTTAACATATAATTAAACTAAATATCACACAGTAAGTGACAAAAATCACAGAGTTCAAACTGAAACTTTAATCTCCGTTATTACTGAAGCTGATTAATATTTGTATTTTGGTGTTTTTCTTAAACTAACCTGATGAAATGATAATTCTTGCATCAGTCATAATAATAAAAAAGTGTGTTAATGACACATATGTGCAAAGTAAAAGGCGAATGATTAGTTGTGTATACTTATATGTCGATGACTGCATTTTTGGCTTTTTCTTATGTGAAACTGTTTTTCTTCAGGCTCAGGTTATTTCACACAAGCAGCCGAAACACTGGGGTTTATACCACAGGTTGTAACTGAAACTAAAGGGTGTGCCAACATCTCTTGATCAACTTTGGGTCTTGTTCTGTAGAACTCGGTCGAGGAAACGAGCGGCAGCTGGCTCTACAGGTTGACAATTGGGGTTAGAAGTCGGAAGCGCAGGGCTCTTCTGGCTTAGAGGTGCAGGTCTGCTCAAGCATGCAAAATTGGCTGTGAGTTCAAAGAGAATCAGTGAGAGCAGGGAGTTAAGGTGAAACCTGTTATTTCTCTCTCTCTCTCTCTCAAGTCTCTTCTAATGATCACTCTATCTGCCTCCCACAGGAAGGCAGAGGAGTGCCGGCCTCAGGACCTGCAGCTCTGAGGAACCAGCACCACAACTGCTGCTTTCCTCTTCTGCTGCTTTTCATATCAGCTCTCATTTAGCTATTTAGCCTTGAATATGCAAAAACGGAATAATTTAAGCACATTCAGAGTTGGGAAATTTGCTCTTGAGTCGTTGCAAAAAAATTCACTTTTACAAAATTAAATGAGTGGGGCTATAAATGTAAGACACTTGGGTCATGGACTAAATCTAGAAGGCAGGATCAGATTTGATCTGCTCCATCAGAAGGGATAGAATGATGAAAATTACAAACCCACACAAGATTTGAGGAATATTTTGTACACTATCATTTATGAGATTGTCTTGTATTGTTTGTTTTGTAAAAAAAATGAACAAATTTAATAAACATAAACAAAGATAGTAAAATACTACATGACGTTTGCTACAGGTCAGTTCAATCCCATCTATGATCTTTTATCTGGTTCTTCCTTTCCAGCTTGTGGGGATCACTGGTGCCCATACCACAGAGACAAACATCCATCCACATTCTCACCTAGGGACAGTTTGTCCATCCATTATCTTTACCTGCTTCTTCCTTTTCAGGTCATAGGGTCATAGGCACCCACATCCAGCAGTCATCGTGCAAAAGGCAGACGCACCCTGGACAGATCTCCAGTCCATCACAGTTTCACAAAGAGACAAATAAGACAACAATTCACACTCACTCTCACACCTGGGGATTATTTAGAGTTACCATTCAGCCTAGCATGCATGTTTTTGGTCTGTGGGAGGAAACCGGAATACACAGAGAAAACCCACATGTGCATGGAGAGAACATGCAAACTCCACCCAGAAAGGTTCCCGCCCAAAATTATTTCCTGCAACCTTCTCTCTGAGATGAAACAGCTCTACCAACTGCATCGCCTTACAGTTCAATTTAAAAGAGTTAAACAGAATTTGTTTAGAAGTGATGTTTCACCATTTAGGACTTTTTTTCCATGCCGGTAGGCTGTTTGCATCATCCCATCTACAAAGTAACTGTGCAGGCGCCCCTATCAACCAAATCATGGCACAAGATTGACAGCAGAATGACAGTCCTTATTAGCTTCCAATCCTCAAGTGCTTGTTTGAACAAATGGCCAGTTTTATCTGCACAAAACTAATGACAGGAAATTAGAATCAAGACAAGCTGACTGACTTTGACAGCCAGACTAAGAGCATTTAGTTTAATCTATTTCACATATTAAAAATGACGTATTTGGCAATTATTTAAATAATTAACCAACGATTGGTCAGATAAACTGTTCCTCTTTGTGCAGTCTGCTCTGTGTCAACTGAGACACCGTGTCTAACTTGCATTTTCTTCAGATTTACTAGTTCATTAATGTAGTCCATTTTGTAGTGGTTTAGTTATTTTACAGCACTGTGGGGAATTTCAATCTGACTTTTCACCCACATCATAGCGTTTAAGAAACTTCAATGACAAATTGTTGAGCATCCACTTTAATAAATGGTAGTATTTTGTAACAGGAACCATGCAAGGTGTGACTCACAAACTGTTTCTCAGCTCAGAAATGGATAGGTGACCCATTCCTCCTGTACGTTGTTCAGAAAAACTACCCTATTAAAATGTTCAGAAAACGTGGTTTCAAAAAAAATCTACGTGAAGGTTTTACAAAATTGAACTGTACTGTGGCTATTGTAAGTCATATTTTTTTTGTACTGCAAATGCAAAGTAGTTGTAGGGGGGAAAAAGTGTATTTTTTGCAGAATTTGTTTATTTGTTTAAGAAAAACACGTTTTAGCTCAAGTTACAAATGGTATTTGATTCTGCCTGGCTGTCAGACAAATGTTATAAAAATGCTTTATAATAGGTACTACCTAAAATTATTTAATTGGCCTGATATTATAAAGAGCACAGACAGACTCTTTTTTCCAGCAAATAGGAGAAAATGTGTTTGTATTTGTGTCCATGTCCCATTCTAAACCCAAGAATGCTTGAGCTCATTACAAAAAAAATATATATATATATATATATATATATCAAAAAGCTTGCGGGTCTGAGTTTAATTGGAACCCAATTAAACTCACAGCATGAAAACTCTAAGAATAGTTGAGGGCTCGTCTTTGAAAATTCAAGTTTTCCACAAATAGGCTTCATTTCCTTAACACTTCTCATATAGTCTAGATTTGGATTTAATGGAAGCCTTGTGACATGAAAAGCAGGGGAAGAAACGAAAGTTACTACTGTAACTACGGTTCTATGAATCCCGGATGACCACCAGGGTGCTTAGTCCCTCGGAATCCTTGCTTTGCGAGAAGATTGAGGGACTGGGTCCCGGACGTGACGTGCCTATATAGAGTCACGCGGGTCCCCGGAAGGTCACGGGGTGACGTTGTACTTATTTGTACTCGACCTGCGCATGCGCAAGAATGTTCATTCGTGCTTGAAAGCACCGCCCCTGGCGGTCAGGAGGGATAAAATAGAACAACAGCTTGGTAATGAGGAAAAAACAAATGTGTGGCTCAAAGTGAAAAACCAAGGATGCTTAATTCATCAAAACTTTTTGTCAGATGACCTCGCCAGGCTATTAGGAATTGTATATATTTTTTTTAAATATATATATCAAAACATGATTTTGGCTGTGATATGTCAACATCACAAGAAAAAGTACAAAGTACTTGTGTTCTAATTTCAACCATGACTGCAGCTTCTTTGGATCAAGCAAAAGTAATTTCAAAGGTTGCAGTCATTTGAAGGTTCCCAGTTGAGCAACATATGCATGCTCATTTTATTCAATGCTCTTATACTGCCTTCTCTCTCAGTGGTGGCTGTCCATGGGTAGTATAGTAACTCCTCCTATTAAATAATGCAAAATACCATTTACGGAGCTTGCCCTGTATAATTTTGTTGTGTACGCTTTTCAACCATTTGACAATTTTAAGAGGATTTTAAAATTATTTTTAGTGATTCATCCTCAGTTTTCCACTTACAGTATTTACTGTTATGGGGCAGTACCCTTCAAAGACCTGCATTAGTCAAGCAAAACTCTTGTAAGCAATCCTCTTGTAAATGAGTCACCGTGGCTCAACGAGGCTAGCCTGTATAAATAAAGGTTGAATGAATGAAAAAAAACTGAATATGCGGCCTGTGATCTGAACAGGTAGGTCCAAAAGTTTCATTTGGGGTATCTGACTCCCTGCCCTGTGGATGCATTCTGCAGGTTTTAGCTCGGTCAACCACACTAACAATGCACAGGTGGAAAAGGAAATGTCCAAAGAAAAAGGGGTGTGGTGCTGGATCACTGAAGCTTTTATGGATTCCACTGATGAGGAGGAAGTGATTCCAGGTGTGCAGCATGGTGTGACAGCAGGCCTGTAAACAAGCAAAGGAGGAGAAAGTTTGTCCTCTAGTAAGAGAATGTGGAAATATTCTGTTTTTAAATCAATTTAGAGCAGAAGGGAGTAGAAGAGAAAACTGAGAGGAACAGAAGGGTCAAAGAACAGGAAATTCCCACCATCGTGGCCTTATTTAAACAATCCTGCAGCTTGTGTGTCTGTGGCTGTGGAGGATCAATGATTGAAGCAGCGGTTTTATAACTATTTGTTGGTTCAATCCCCACTTACATTTTCTATTTGATTTTGTGTTGCTATATTGAGTGTCATCATTTTTCACTTTTATATAATTTTAAAATGACGTAACTGAACTTTTTAAAATCCCATTTAACGGTGCTAATCTGGAGTATTATGTCAGAATTATTACTTCAAATCAAGTTAGAAATCCAACTCAGAAAGCTGTGCACCTGTCGGCTGGGTGTGTGAGGTGTCCGGTTCTCAGATTTAATAGACCGGTCTGTTTTCATGAGACACAACCTCAACCCATGGGAGGGAGATGTCGTGGACATGACAGGGGTCCACTATGATGCAAGATTACACCTTTGTCTTTTTGAACTGTTCCAGTGATGCTTTTTACTGACCCTCTCAGTAAACAGACATTTAACACAATTTATTCCATTTAGTTGGAGTCTAAGAACATAATCTCTCACAAAGACACTATTTCTACTTATAATTGTGTTCTAATACAAATGTAATCTGTAAAAGTATCACCTGTGTTCATTTCATATGAGCAGTATATTCTTAATATGTGAATGATCATTAATATGCTGGTTTATTCTGCATCAACAATGATGCTAAAGAACTGTGTGAAAGGTGAAGGCCCGTGTCAGAGTAGCCTGGTAGTTTGTGTAGAAATGGACAGACAGCAATCTTATGACTGTCTCCTCGATTCTTCAAATTTCTGGACACTTTCCCTAAACATTCCTCTTTGTTTTCTAAACAGACTCTCTGTTGACCTCGAAGTCTAACGCCAAAAATACACTACATGCGGTCCAGCTCCGCTCCGCTCCGCAGGTCGCAGCTGAGCGAGTCCAATTTCCACTACCTCCGCTCCGCTCAGGTCCGCATGGATGCGCCGCTCCGAGACGCATGCGCGGGAATTGCGAGATTGCGCGATAAATCAAGTGATAAATAAGTAAGTCAGAACAAAACAATTCATTCGGTGGAAGAAGGAGAACAACAGTAGAGACTGCTGCCTTGATCTTCTCTCGTAAATGAGCGACAGGACATGGTTTGAGCAACAGGAAGTGATGTATTACATTTCAGAATAAAATACTTTATTTATTTATTTATTTCTTGTATTGCGTTTGTAGGCGTAGTCATAAATGATAGTTTGAAAGCATTTTTGTACAAATAAATCCGTATAGAGCTAGGATTAGTCCGCCCGTGGTGATTTTATTTTGTAAATACGGAAGTTGTGCTCGTTCCTTTTCCTGTTGGTGCGACGTAATCTTCAAAAGTTGACTCCGGCACATCTCCGGCGTCCGGCAGAAATAGAAAAATTTCTAATTTTGACGGACTGCCGTCCGCTCTCCGCAACTCGCTGCCGCCGTGCGGAGCCAGTGTAAATTCTGTCATTGATTATAATGGGTGCGTATTTGCTGCGGAGGTCGGACCGGAGCGGGGCGGAGCCGCAACGCATGTAGTGTACAGTATTTTTGGCGTTAGATGCATCTCTGGCCCGGCAAAGGAGATGAGAAAATAGCCCCCCCCCCCTTCACAACCTGTGTGTCAGACCTCAGCAGAAGCTGCACGCACTGCACCTTGCACCCACTCCTCGCAAGTGGAAGATAGAAAACTGATATGTAGACTAGACACGCTATATAACATAATGTGTTTTATTTTTTGAAGGGGGAGGGGGTGGGGCCAGGTGCTTGTTCTGCTCTTGAGGAGATGCCACCCTGGGCAGCTGCCCATACCGCCCATATCAGAAACCGCCACTGGAGGTTTTGTCTCAAGTGGAGGAGTTCAAATATCTTGGGGTTTTGTTGACAAGTTAGGGAAATAATTAGGGATGGGGCCGATCCGATCCAGTATCGGTATCTGCCTCCGATACCAGCATAATTTAGGTATCAGAGTATCGGATCCAACCTGCCGATACTTCCGATCCAGCTTCAAAGAGCACTCGTGTTCTATCATATTCTGTGACTGCCGTCTTAACATTGTGTAAGTTAAACCCAATGAAGCCACTCTGGGCCTCACAGCAGGAAACACCCAACCTTTAATAGCACACAAGAGGCAGGTCTATATCACAGACATCCTTCTCACTCATGGTGCAGCTGGAAAACTAAAAAACCCGCTAAGCATTATGGGAAAGACAACACAGTCCACTCCCCTTAACCACTTTGGGAGTGGAGTTTGTTGTCTTTCCCATAATGCTTAGCGGTATTTTAGTTTTCCAGCTGCACCTAAAGCTGGAAAACTAAAAAAACTGCTAAGCATTATGGGAAAGACAACACAGTCCACTCCCCTTAACCACTTCGGGAGTGGATTTTGTTGTCTTTCCCATAATGCTTAGCAGTATTTTAATTTTCCAGTTGCACCATGAGTGAGAAGGATGTCTGTGATATAGACCTGCCTCTTGTGTGCTGTTAAAGTTTGTGAGTTTCTTGTTGTAAGGCCCAGATTGTCTTCATTGGGTTTAACACACACAATGTTAAGATGAATACAGTAGTCTCAGTTCAAAACATTTATTATACAGACTCATATACCTGAATGGTATCGGATTGGGAAAGTATCGGTATCGGTTGATACCTAGATTTAAGGATCGGATCGGAAGTAAGAAATGTGGATCGGTGCATCCCTAGAAATAATGGAGTGGAAGATTGACAGACAGATCAGTGCAGCATCTGCAGTATTGCAGACTATGTGTCAGTTTATTGTGGTGAAGAGGAAGCTGAGCTGTAAAGCAAAGCTCTCTGTTTCCCAGCCACTCTACTTTCCTACCCTCAGCTATGGCCATGAACTTTGGGTAGTGACCAAAATAATGAGATCGCAGATACAGGGGGTCAAAAATTTAGTTTTCTCTGCAGGGTAGCTGGACTCTCTCTTAGAGGATGAGACATTCAGTTATCGAGGAGAGACTCGGAGTAGAGCCACTGATCCACCACACCGAGAAAAGCCAGATGAGGTAATTCAAGCATCTGATAAGAATGCCCTCTGAGCGCCTCCCTAAAGAGTTGCTCCAGGTATGTATGATGAGGAAGAAAGACCCAGGACACTCTGGAGAGACTACGTCTCTCAGTTGGCCTGGGAACACCTTGGTGTCCTCCCAGAAGAGCTAGAGGAGGTGGCTGGGGAAAGAGATGTCTGGGCATCCCTGCTTAAGCTGCTGCCCTCGTGACCTGACTCCAGAACAAGCTAATATAATAAAATAAAAAGATAATGTATGGATGAGACTACCAGTAAACTTGTCACTGAATGATCTGTTGTTTTGCATTGGGTAAAACTTCTTGAGTATCTGTAACAAAATGTAAGCTCCCCAAGCATGGTTCTGCATGCCATACAGAGCAATGTATAACTGCACCCCTTCTGTCTTCTGCCAGGTATAAAGTTGCCATCACCAAGCACAAGGACTTGGAGCAAACCAGTAGTAGTCTTTACAGTCAAAATGACATTTGGACTCCAGCTGTTGACTTCAGCAAGTTCATTGAAGACAACGAAAGTATTGAAGATGAAGTATGTTTTGATGTGATCTGCATGTTGAAATATTTATATGTAAACTCACAAAGAAAGCAAACTTCTCATAAGTTGTCTAAAAGTATTTATGTGTCTGCAGGACCTTGTTGCATGGGTGACAACTGGTTTCCTTCATATCCCTCACGCTGAGGACATCCCTAACACTGTAACAGTTGGCAATGGGGGTGGGGTCCTGCTGCGGCCACACAACTTCTTTGATGAGGACCCATCCATAAACTCTGCAGATGCAGCATACTTTGGCCCTGGCTCTGAGGACAGCTGTGAGAACAACAGGATGGCTTGCTTTTCTCAGGAGACTTGTAGCCCCAACCTAGAGACCTTCACCTACCATGGTTTTGAGGGAGTTATGAAGTTTGAGGATTGGAAGTGATTTTTATGCGCTGCTGTACGTAGTAGATTAACATCCTTGATAACCTCAGAGAAGTCCTTGAGTTACATGTTTATAGAGGCACATTGGGTATAGCAAATATATCTAGTCTACACTTTATTTAGACTCTACTAAGTGTTGTACAATGTCTTTTTTATTGACCTATTAATGAAAATATACACGTATATGTAGCATTTTATTAACTACATTCACACACAAAAGAGCATATCACTGGCCTTGTGACATTTAATAGCTTGTCTGAGTACTGTATGTTTTGCCATGAGGTGAGTTTATTAATCAAGCTTCAAGGCACCATGGAGTTATTGTGATTTGCCTTATTAGTACAGTATTAGCTTTTTTCAGCATGTGTACCGTATTCGTCGGACTATAACACGCAGTTTTTTTGCTCATTTGAATGTCCTGCGTGTTATACACCGAAGCGTGTTATTTATGGATTTTTTCCCATATTTTTAGACCCATTTTTGGGTCTGATTTCGCCGTTTTTCATTTTGGGCAAAAAATGGTGCAGTACCACTTTTGTCCGCTAGGGAGACACTTCCAGACCGTTTCTAGCTCATGTGTCCGAAAAAAGCCTCCTCTGGTCGGACTGACTCTGTCGCTGCCCGCCCCCTGCTCTGGATGTAGCTGCTGTTAGCTGTGAGGTTCGCTGTTTTTGTTAGCAAGATACCGTAACTCATAAACCACACCGTGGATTTTTAAATCCAGCTGATTTGAACATTTCGTGAATTGGTTAAGCTCAGGAACCCTTGTGCTATAATGTCAGCTAAGAATTGTTTTTACCGTGTTTACTTGTAAAGTTCTTCGTACTCGCTCGCTTCTGTGGCCACCATTTTAAGCAGGGCAAATGAGGAGCTGACGGGTCGCATAGCGGTGACGCATAATAGATGCGCGTTATACAACGAAGCGTGTTATTTACGGAATTTTCCAATATTTTGACAATACAGGTAACCCCCTAGTTACGTACGAGTTAGGGAGATAAGAACGGTTCGCAGCTCCATTCTGCCGTACCTAGGGGGTGAAATTAGCGTCCAGTTCGTAGGTCCTTATTTCGTTCGTAGGTCGTGGAAATACCGCTAACGGAGCGTGCGCACACATTTAAGCATGTACAGTAGTGTACTGTAATGTTAAACATTGCTATTCACATTTACAGAATAAATAAAAATATATTTTCTTACTTTGAGATGGTCAAAGCCGACATCTTAGGTTGCCATGCGTTGCCATGATTGTTGTCAGGCCGAGCAGCCGCCGAGTGAACCACCAGCAGCTGTTCAAGGCCTGTGTTAGCTAGCTGGCTAGCTTCTGCTAGCCAGGCCATGGGCTGGTGTTGGAGCGGCGGTGCGGCGCAATCTGCAGCTCTTGCTCCAGCCTGCTCCAGCCTGAGACGTCCACAGAGCTCACAGAGACGTTTCCAGCTCGTAATTAATCCATATGAAGCCATCCTGGTCACCAGTCTTCGGGCCGGCTCCCGGCAGCTAGCCTAAAATGGCGTCCGGTGTTCTACATGAATTTGTGACCGGAGACCCCAGTGACTGAACCTAAAATGGCGTCCGGTGTTCTACATTAATTTGTGACCGTGTAAACTGAAGACCTACTTCCTGCTTGAATGAATGCTGCCCAAGATTGCTCAAAAATGATCAGAAATGATCTTTTTTATCATAATTATTATTTATAAAGCCTTTAAAACAACCACAGCTGCAACAAAGTGATGTACACATGAAATTAAGAACATTTAAACACACAAAAAAAATATATATTTTTTTTTTAATACAGTAATTTCATATTTTTATTAAATATGATACGTTCGTAGGTCCCGTTGTTCGTAGGTCGATGGAGTCGTAACTAAGGGGTTTGCTGTAATTGGACAAAGCGTGTTATACACAGGAGCATGTTAAAGTCCAACGAATACGGTAGTTGTTCAGTTATATTACCTTGGGTTGTATGCATTATTTGTTTTAAACTAGTTTCTTTCACTAAAAATTTTGCTTTTTGTGTGACTTCACCAAAAAAGAGAGAGAGAGTAACCTGCACTCACTGTTGTGCGAGATTTTTTTTTTAAATAAAAAAACCCTTTGAAAATGACAAGTGTCTTACAGTAATTTTAAGCATATCAGTGTACTTATTTATTGCCACTCCACAACATAATAATCCCAGGACACAATACAGCAAAAAGAACTATTCAAAATTCTGTTTTAATTTTTTTTATATAAATTTAATTACAATAAATTAAATCTAAATGTAATACAATTTATAAAGCACATTATGAAAAGTGAATTTGTTGAAGTTGTTTATCCAAGGAAGCCAGCAGAATGTGTCAAAGACTTCTCCAGCTCCATCCCTGTCCTGAGCACTGTAAAAGTGACAGTGGAGACACAACAGTAGTCGTCTCAGGGAACTGTAGAAAAACATTTACATATAAAACTTACTTTGTTCTTCTTTCTGCTACTCCCTTTGTCAGGGGTTGCCACAGCGAACTAGTCGCACGAAGACTTGGCAATTGTTTTTACGCTGGATGCCCTTCCTGACACAACCACAGACCACCGGGCTACCACAGCCCTCTGTGTGGAGTAGAGAGCTGATATCTAGGGTTCCCAGGGGAGCAGATGGTGGGGGTTAAGGGCCTTGCTCAAGGGCCCAGAGTGGGGCAGATGAGGGCAGAGACAGGTGTGACTGCTTCACTTATCCCACCCACATTTTTGATGTTGTCGGTACCGGGGCTTGAACCAGCGCTCTTCAGATCACAAGCGCACCTTCTTAACCTCTGTGTCACCACTCCCATATTATAAAACTTACAATTAGTAAAAATTATCTGTCTAAGGAAGCCAGCAGATTGCGTTGAATCATCACTGCATCGCAGTCTCCCATCCTGAGCAAGCACAAAGGAGACAGTGGAAAGGACAAACTCCCTTTTAACAGGAAGAATCCTCCAGCAGAACCAGGCTCAGGACGAGTGGCCATCTGTTACAACCAGTTGGGTTTGAGAGGACAGGGAGTAGAAACAAACAAACACAGAATGACAGGTCCAGATGTATTTTGTATAGGAGGACAGACAAAAAATAAAACATGTTAAGATAGAAATAATTGCAAATCCAAACAAATAGATTTTAGAAAGACAGTAGCAGAGTGAGGAAGTGTGATTAATTTGACCTCCAGCAGTCTAAGCCTATAGCAGCATAACTAAGGGATAGCTCAGGAAACCCAAGCCGACCCTACCTACAGGATGTCTAAAAAAGGAGAGACTTTAGTCTTAAAAGTAGACAAGGTGTCAGTCTTTTGATCAGAAACTGGAAGTTGATTCCACAAGAGGAGGGTCTGATGACTGAAAGCTTTGCCTCCCCTTCTACTTTTGGAAACTCTAGGAACCACAAGTAAACCTCTGAGAGCAGGTGCTCTGTGAGGAAAGTATGGAACAATAAAGTCAGCTTCCTTTGCTATACACAAGAAATATGAGATACATATAATAATAGACCTAATGTGATTTAAAAGTGGCTCGGTATTCAGCTCTTTAAAAGAGATAAGAAAACTCCCCCATATCTTTAAAAAGAAGATATAGTAGTCCCTCATTTATTGCGGGGAATCCGTATCCTGAAGCCCCGCGATAAGTGAAAAACCGTGAAGTAGTAATAGTAGTAAGTAGTAGTTTATTTTTGTGTGTATATATATACAGGTGGTCCCCGACTTACGAGCGAGTTCCGTTACTACGAGGTTCTCGTAAGATGAAAATCTCGTAAGTCCGTACTGACCTTTAATCGACCTTTATATAACACACGAGCCGCCATTGAACACGTACATGTAGGTAATGAAGTTACCAAGCATTTCAACTATCCTAACACTTTAAAACATTTTAAAACAAATTTAAAACATTTATAAAAAATATAAAAAAATAATTTCTTACTTTGAGCGCAGCTTCTCTCATCTCTTAGCTCCGCCGCGTTACGCCCGAGGTCCCCAGCTTTCTGCAGCACCACGCAGTCCAAACTGTTTAAAGGAAGGACTGTTAGTACGCTAACTTCATACATTTGGAGCCAGAAAAATATTTAATAAACTTACTGAAAGCCGTTTCTCTGCGGTGTTCCTTCTTCCAAACAAGCTGCCCACGTTAGCCCCCACCAGATTAGGCCTGCTCTCGTTAGCGTGTAGCACATCCAAAAAAGGCTGTCGGAGCTGCTTCTCCACGTTAGCTGGTGTCCATGCGACATCTTAGGCGAGCTCCCGGACATTGAGGCGAGCTCCCGGCCGCCGGTTCGGTTTGGTTCTGGTCGGGGTCCGCTTAGCATTTAGCCTAGCCTTAGCTTAGCCCATGAGCTAATGTTGTCGCGCAGCGCTTTGGAAGCGATCGCTGAGCGATCCGCGGCTGCTGCTCCAGTCCAGACACATCCACAAAGTTCACCGAGTGTTTCCAGCTAATTTATCCGTATGAGGCAACCTCTGATCGGACGCACGGTCCTCGAAACCAGCAGCTCCCGGCCGCAGATGGTCCCTACGCCGGCATGTCTAATCCCCGCCCGCTTAGCTCCGCTCGTTGCATGGTCAGGCAGCGGCGATCCGCTCATTTTATGTCAGCCAGCTGCACGTTGGGAGCGATCGCTAATACGCTAAAAATTGAAATAAAACATAAAAATAACAATTATACTATATTTATAAAGCCATTTAAAACAACCACAGCTGCAACAAAGTGATGTACACATGAAATTAAGAACATTTAAACACATACAAAAAAAATTATATATATATATTTTTTAAATTTCATATTTTCATTACCTCGTAAGTCCAGACGCTCGTAAATCGGGGACCACCTGTATATATATATACATCCGCTTTCGACACCATCGACCATGAGATCCTCATTGCTAGGTTGGAGCAGTGGGTGGGCATCTCAGGATCAGCCCTAAACTGGTTCAGATCCTACCTCTCTGACAGGTCTTTTTGTGTGTCCATCAATGATTTTACTTCTGCAGTGGCGGCTCTTAAATGGGGGGTTCCGCAGGGGTCCATCCTGGGTCCTCTCTTGTTCTCCTTATACCTGCTGCCACTCGGTGCTATCTTCCGGAAACACAATATACCTTTCCACTTCTACGCTGATGACTGTCAAATCTACTTCCCCCTAAGACAAAATGGTACAGGCTCTATTCAACCTCTGCTCGACTGCCTGGCTGACATCAGGGACTGGATGGCTTTAAATTTCTTAAGCTTCAATGATAAGAAGTCTGAAGCCATATTGTTCCTTCCCAATGACACAACCTCAAACCACTGCATTGACCTGTCTGCTCTACCCCTGTCCGAAAAACAAAAAGTCAAAAATCTGGGAGTGATAATGGATCCTTCCATGAAACTCAACAGTCATGTAAACATGATCGTCAAATCCTGTTTTTTCCAGCTGAGGCGTCTGTCTAAGCTGAAGCCCATATTATCCAAAAACAACCTGGAGACAGTGATTCACGCATTCATTACATCTAGGCTTGATTACTGCAATTCACTTCTGTTTGGCGTCAGTCAAGCCACCATTGCACGATTACAACTGGTTCAGAACGCAGCTGCCCGATTTTTAACCAGCACACGCAAAAGAGAGCACATTACACCAGTCTTGGCCTCCCTTCACTGGCTACCGGTTCATCTTCGAATCCAATTCAAAATTCTCATGTATGTCTACAAATCGCTGAACAGTCTCGCCCCCGCCTATCTCTCAGATCTGATACACCCATATGTCCCTCCACGTGCTTTGAGGTCAGAGGATCAGGTACTCTTAATAGTTCCAGAAACTCGCCTTAAGCGCAGGGGTGACAGGGCGTTCTCTGTAGCAGGCCCAAGACTCTGGAACGAGTTACCGCTGCTCATCAAACAGGCCCCCTCCCTCTCGGTTTTCAAATCCCGGTTAAAAACTCACTACTACTCCATCGCTTTCAATGCCAGCTGATTTGTATTGGATCGTTTGATTTATGATCTGCAATGTTTTTATGTTTTTCGTGTTGTACTTCATTGTATGTGTTGCCTGTTGCGTGTTTGTTTGTCCAGCACTTTGGTGTGGACTTGTTCCTGTTTAAAGTGCTTTATAAATAAAATGGTATGGTATGGTATGGTATGGTATATATATATATATATNATACATACAGGTAGTCCCCGACTTACGAACGAGTTCCGTTCCTACGCACCGTTCGTAACACGAAATCGCCGTAAGTCGGAAAGCACACCCCAGCCGCCACTGATACACGTACATGTACGGTACTGTAAGTTACCAAGCACTTCGCCTATCCTAACACAGCTACATAATTATCAAAAAACACATACAGTACAGTACATTTAGAGACATACAGTACTGTAATTTAATTTAAAAAATACAATTTCTTACTGTGAGCCGGTCTCTGCCGCTCGTTCAGCTCCGTGTCCCCGGTGGGGCTGCGTTAGCATTTTAACCCCTCCGTTAGCTCTGTGTCGTCCCTCCAAAAGGGTGCGCAGCTGTTTATCCACGTTTTAGCATGTTAGCTCGGTATTCATCCAACATCTGAGGCTACCAAGCGGACATCGAGGTGAGCTCCCGGCTGCAGCAGGCATCTCCTGCTGGCGAGCATGTTAGCTCTTGGCTCCTCCGGTCACACTAACCGCAAAATGGCGGACACTGCCGAAAACATAGCTCGGTGTCCAGGGTTAGCGATCAGCGGCTGCTGCTCCAGGCCTGAGCCGTCCATAGAATTCACAGAGCGTTTCCAGCTCATTTAATCGTATGAGGCAACCTCTTATTGGACATACAGTCCTCCAAAGCTGGCTGATGAGGCCGAGGCTAACCGCAAAATGGCGGACACGGCGGCAGTGCCGAAAACTGGCGCAAACTGTCGGAAACTGACGGAAACTGGGCAAATAGGCTTAAAAATTATAATAATAATAATGATACTTTATTTACAAAGCCATTTAAAACAACCACTGCTGTAACAAAGTGCTGTACACATGAAATCAAGAACATTTAAACACACACCCAATTTTT
>JBBPBX010012123.1:0-18524 GCA_038048925.1 Garcialebias charrua | reverse complement strand
ATATATACAGGTAGTCCCTGGGTTACGAGTTTACAAACGCGCTCCCATTGAAAAGCATTGTTTTGAGTTACGCGGGTTTACGCAACTTTACACCAAACAATACGGTACTGTACTTTTTGAAACTCACTAGAGGACAGTGGAAATTTACAGGAGGGAGGGGTAGAGTGTACCTTAGCGGCACGACAATGTAAAGTTACAGGGCGGAGGGGTCAAGGTGCGTACTTAACGCCAAAGACAAAGGCGGAGTAAATCATATTCGTGCTGTACGTAACGCAACACTGCCGGGGGGTTCACTGTAGAGCATGAACGGAGCATAATGAGACAACAGCAGCAGATTTATTTTACAACGGAAGAACTCTTTGTGTGTGGCAATGGCACCTAAAAGAAAGGATGACTCTTCGGATGGTGGCACGTCTAAGAAACGTAAGGCCATTACCATGGAGGTAAAATTAAATATTATTAAAAGATCTGATAAGTGCGAGACACCAACAGAAATTGGCCGTGCACTTGGACTGAGTAGGTCAACAGTGGCAACAATTATAAAAGATAAACCTCGTATCCTTGAGCATGTTAAAGGGTCTGTGCTGATGAAAGCCACAGTTATAACAAAATAGCGTAGCGGGCTCATTATAGAGATGGATCGATTGCTGGTTTTGTGGTTGGAGGACCAAAACCAACAGCGGATTCCGGTGAGCCTGATGGTTATTCAGGAGAAGGCCAGACGACTGTTCAAGGCGTTTAAAAGAGAGATGGGGGAGGGGAGCAAAGGTGAAAATTCAAGGGGAAGAGGGGAAGCAGCCAGCGGTGATGTGGAAGCAGCACGTGACTTTCCTCAAGTGTTGGCTGAGATAATTGGGGAGGGGGTTACAGGTTTTTAATGTTGATGAGACAGAGTTGTTTTGGAAGCATTTGCCTAATCGCACGTACACGGAGGAGAAGACAGCACCAGGCCATAAAGTCGGAAAAGAAAGACTGACTTTGCTTTTTGGGGGCAATGCTGCTGGGGACTACAAAATCAAGCCCCTGCTTGTTTATCAGTCAGAAAATCCACGGGTGTTCAAGGGCATTTCAAAGAGTCAGCTTCCAGTCATCTGGAGGTCAAACAGGAAGGCATGGGTGACACTTGCTGTTTTTGAGGAGTGGTTCACCAAACATTTTGTGCCAGGCGTCCAACGGTTCTGCACCTCCAAAGGCATCCCCTTTAAGGTGCTGCTACTGCTGGACAATGCATCCAGTCACCCTACCACCTGGATGACCTTCACCCAGATATCAAGGTGGTTTACCTACCACCTAACACCACTGCCCTGCTACAGCCCATGGACCAAGGAGTGATATGGTAAAATGGTAAATGGAGCTTATTTATTTAGCGCTTTCCAGCCCCCTATGAGGGACCCCAAAGCGCTTTACAATACCAACCAACCATCCACCCATTCATACTAGAGGTGTCGTTTCTTCGCCCGAGCCCGACCCTACCCGAGCCCTACCCGACTTCGGGTAGGGTAGGGCCATATTTTTGCGTTTGATTGGCGGGCCGGGTCGGGCTCGGGCTTTGATGTGGTTTTTTTTAATCATACAGCACAAACAAAACTAAATAAAAATGCACACAATATAAAATTGTTTTAATCTGCTTGTAAAGAATATAAGGCAGTAAGTTTACTGATGAGGAAATAATTAATAGAGTGAATTTAGATGGTGAAAACCGCAGCGCAGCCACTAAATTGCGCAACTCAGCCAGAGAGCAGGCGCGCCTGGACAGCGTCTCCCCCGACATGCTGGACTTTTTAGTGACATTTCTCGAACCATTTTACCGTGCACAGAGAGAACTGGAGGGTGACAAATATCCCACCATCAACCTGGTTTGTCTCTGGAATGAGAAACTGAAGCAACACTGCCAGTCCTCACACACAGACTCTCCGCAGCAGGCGTTTCTGCGCCGCAGACATGCAGAAGTGCTGGAGCGCAAAATTATTATCCACGACTTGCACAGAGTTGCATTATTTCTGTGGCCTAACTTTAACAAGCTCAAAATGATGTCACCAGCTGACGTGCGTCAGGTGCACGCTCACGTCCGCACACTGCTCTCATCTGCGGCGGAACAAGTTGCCGCATTCCTGACATTCCTGAAGCTTCAACATCAAAAGTCACCGCGAGCAGCGCGCTCACACCTCCTCCATCAAAACACAGAAGAACAACATCAAGTTCTTTTGCTGAGTGGGAGAACGCAGTAAAAGCTTAATAAATAAACGTAGTGTTTTTTTTTTTTTTTTTTTATCGGGTAGGGTCGGGTCGGGCGGTGATTTCTAGGAAATCAGCGGGCTCCCTCGGGCTTGGGTAATTAAACTAAGGGCTCGGGTAGGGTAGGGCCGTGGATTTCCGGCCCGATGACAGCTCTAATTCATACACACATTCATACACCGGTAGCGGCGACTGCCATGCAAGGCGCCTTCCAGTCCTACCGGGAGCAACTCGGGGTTAAGTGTCTTGCCCAGGGACGCAACGACACATGGTGTGGGGAACCGGGATTCAAACCTCCAACCTTCCGATCGGGGGACGACTGCCATTACCACTACGCCACGGCCGCCCCTATCAACATTCATAGCCTACTACCTCCAGAGGGTCATCAGTAGTGCACTAGAGGCAACAGAAAAAATACAAGGACATTACACTGAAGGACTTCTGGAAGCAATACAGCAGCCTTGATGCTGTCAAGAACATTGCTCCTTCCTAGGATCGGGTGAAGCAAAGCAGCATGAATGGTGTGTGGAAAAAACTGTGTCCCCAGTTTGTTCAGGGTTCCTCAGGGTCTCAGGAGTCAGTGAGTGATGTCATCCAGGACATGGTGGAGATGAGTAGGTCGCTGAAATTGGAAGTGGAGGAGGATGATGTCACAGAGCTGCTGGCATCTCATGGGGAGGAGTTGTCTGCTGAGGACCATATGGACCTGGAGAGGCTGATGATGGAGGAGGAGGAGCAAACACCAAGCCCAGAGCCGAAGAAATTCACCAGGCAGGGCTTGGCAAAAGGTTTGCGCCTGATACAGGAAGGGTTGGCATGTTTTGATCCTGAGGATGCTAACATGGAGAGGTACTCCAGGGTTGCCAGAGGGATGATGGATTGCTTGGCTTGCTACAAGGAGATATTGGAGGAGAAGAAGATGGAGTCAGTCCAGAGCAGCATGCAGTAGTATTTTAAGATGGTACAGAGGCCTGCAACAGATGCTGTACCCTCTAGCTCTGCTGCAACTGACTCACCTGTGCCTCCTGGATCTCCTTCACCATCACCAGCAACATCAGAAGAACCTTTACCCTCGACCTCTGCTGCAGCTACCTATCATGATTCACCTGCAACATCACCCTCTCCTCAATGAACATGCCTCCCTCCCCTGCAACGCCCCCTCCATAAAGGTAATGAAATTTTATCTTATTTTTTTTCTGCCTCTAATGCCTGTGTTGACTGTCCTGTGTGTGTTCACTCTGCAGCATCCACCACTTATCTGCCTCTCATCAGCAACACAATCAACTCTATCATCTGTCTGCCTCCCATCAGCCTTCCCATCCCTCCCCTCTTCCCCCCTCACTCACCTCCTACTGTCATGGCTCCTGACTCAACACACCTGCACCTTGAATAAAGGTAATGAAATGTTATTGTCTTTTTTTCTTCTTTTTTATGCCTCTAATGCCTGTGTTGACTGTCCTGTCTGTGTTCACTCTGCAGCATCCACCACTCCTCTCTGCCTCTCATCAGCACCCACCAACATCAACTCTATCATCTGTCTGCCTCTCATCAGCTTTCCCATCACTCCCCTCCTCCCCCCTCACTCACCTCCTACTGTCATGGCTCCTGACTCCTGACTAAACAGCACCATCTGGAGGACAGGACCATCCCTACACCTTAAATAAAAGTGAGGACATTTTTTTCTATTTTTTATTTTAATTTTTTTATACAGTACTGTAATATTGTACTTGGACTGTACACTACTGTTTTTTTTACTGTTTTTTTTTATTATTATTAAACGTACTGTGCAGTACGGTACAGTTGTACAGTATTTTATATGTGTTTTTTGATGAATGTGTAGGGTACTGTGTTAGCTAACCGGTTGTAAATAAAGTTCTGTACATGGTTATGGCACAGTATGTAAGATGGTTTTGTCTCACGTCGAAAAACGGCTTTTCTGTGCCATGTAGGCATGCATTTTTCGTCTTACGCCGAAAAACCATGCACGATTACTTGTCTAAAATGAACTCAAGATGGCTGCCACGGACGGACGTTCGACGGAACTCTGCGCCACGTAGGAGCTATCAAACAACGAATCCATTCAAATATTTCAAACAATAAGTTCTAACCTCGTACATTCATGTAAAAGAAAAAAGGGGAAACTTACGGCACACAGGAGGACATTCAACTTGCCTGGAGAGGAGCGACTGGGTTGTCGTTTCCTGTAAGGTTGGGCCTCGGTCTTCGGCTAAAAACTGGGAAGCTACCTAGCCGAAGCTACCTAGCAGAGGGGCTATCTGTGGAGTTGGCCTCGTCGGGATGAGCAAGCGACGGCGTGGGGCTACTGAGGAGACCATCTGCTGAGGCTGTGCCCGTTTTGCAGGGTGAAGATTGAGGTCTGCGGCCGTTGGGTCTAAGTGCCACTGGGAGCCGGTCTTCGCAGGAGGATTTTGCGGGCTGCTGGTGGTCATTTGGGCCACCGTAGTTTTTTCCTTCCTTTCTTTTTCTGGCGCTGGATTGGTGTGCAGTAGCCACTGGTTACCATCAGAGGGTGGAAGTGGCCAAGGATCGGGCGTCGGCTTTTCTCGGCTGTGTACACATCTACAGGTTGTGAGTAAACTTAATAATGTCAATTAAATCCAGACGTGGAAAGAAAGATCTTTTGGATGAACAAGGTACAGAAATGGAGGACATTAAAAAGTCATTGGACTTTATGAGTATGGAACTGTCTAAATTGACTTCTAAACAAGAACTATTACATGGATTGTTAGAAGAAGTGAAACAACTCAAATTCCAAATGAATGAAAAGGACAAAAAAATAACTGAACTAGAAAAAAAAGTTGACGATATGGAAAGAAATGTGAGATTGGAGAATCTGATTATAACTGGTTTAACAGTAAAACCGAAGACTTATTCAAAAGCTGTGAAGGGTCCGGTAACAACAGAAGATGCGTCTCATCAAGAAATACAGACATTGGAAAACCAAGTTGAAAACCAGGTTGAATGAAAAAAAAAGTTATATAATTTCTGGAGGACAAAAACTTTAATATCGAACATGAGGATGTATCAATCTGCTATACTTTGCCAGGACAAGATAAAATCAAACCAGCAATAGTAGTTAGATTTGTAAGCAGGAAACTTAGAAATAATTGCCCTCATTCACGAACCGTTCGTACGCACAGATTTGTTCTTAAACTGTGCGTACGAGTGATTTAGGATCATTTGTGGCATTCAACAATGTTTTCGTATCCTAAGATTTTTTTCAGATACGAACAAAATTTACGAGTGGTCCGGACCTGTCGTATATTTTAGGAGCGTCAGTCTGCTGTCATCCAGACGGAATTTCTCCACTAATAACTTCATATTTCGTTATTTAGAAAATATTTTGGGTTTAAAAAAATCACGCACCATAATTATTCTTGACAATAGGTTATTCTGTTTGAATTAGAATTATAATTTTAAGTTTAATTTGTCTGGTGTGTCGCGCAGGCTTCAGTGAGTCGTGCGCTCCCCTTGGTCATCAAAGCCGCTCCTCATATTAACACCCAGGTACATAAAATTCCCATACACCGCCGCAGAACAAGTACGAATTAAGACTGATTTTCATGCTATTGCTGGACTGCTGTGCCAAACACCATCGGAGCAATAGATTATTATATCTGATTCGACATATAACCTGCAGAATGTGGTTGCGCGATGGCCAGGAGGAGCGCGCATGACTCATTTGTGCTGCAAAACATGTTGGCACGCGCGCAGCATGGCATTTATTGTCCATCCATCTCAGTAACGCAGACTTTTCCTTGATCTCCTCCTGTCCGTGCTGCGGCGAGACGTTTGCTTGAAGCCATTTTCAGATCAAACCATTTATTCTTGATTTCTGATACTGTACGACCCACGGGACACACAACATATGCACTACAATATGAAGTTAACTGTAGTTTCGAGACATTTTAAAATGCTTCTGTTCAAAAACACATCCGACACTTGCGGGGGGGTGGGGGGTAGCGGTGCGCCACAGCTCTTCTGAATAAGTGAAACTACACAGTTGTTTACACTAAAATTAAAAATATTTGACCATCCGACACCTGCGGGGGGGTGGGGGGGTAGCGGTGCGCCACAGCGCGACTGAGAGCAGATCTCCGAACGCGTGAAGTTCCTCCTTTTACTTCTTGAGTTTGAATGAATGGACACTTCCTGCTGTCAAAAGGCAGGAAACGTGGCCTTATATGGTGTTTTGAGGGGTGGGAATTATGTAAATGACCTCTCCGCGAGCACGCGCAGGTTGATAGAACAGGTGGGATTCATTAAATTTACGCAGCCATTTACACACTTTTCTTGAGGATAGAAGACTTTGTTGAATCTGACGTGGCATGTTCGTACGAACGCTTCGTACGAACAAAAGTAGGAGAAATTTAGGATAAAAATACGAACATTTTCGTGAATGAGGGCCAATGTGCTGATGCTGGCAAAAAAACTACAGGGCACAAAGGTATATATAAATGAGCATCTGACAAAACAGAATGCCAGCATTGCATGGGAGGCAAGGTTGTTAAAAAAACAAAACAAAATAATATCAACATGGACGAGAAATGGATATGTTTGGCTAAAAGTTAACGAACAAACACAACCCAAAATAATAAAGGAAATGAAGGACTTGGAAAAATTTAAATAATCCAGGAGAATGGCAACCTTCAAGTCATCAAATTATATTCCATATAAAATATATAAACATTTTAATTGTGAAAACATTAGTTCGATGAACAGATGTTTTTGACAATGACAGATTATACTGAATCTGAATCGAAAATATATAATGTTGATGATCTGATTGATCCTGGTTTTTTCCAACAATAGAGGGTTGTGATTATTATAGTGAACAACAAATTAATGATTTTAGCTTGACAAAATCTGGCTAATCCATAATTCATTTCAATTGCAGAAGTATAAATGCAAATATTTCCAAAATTACTGACTATTTAAAGCAACTTGATAGAACATTTACGATAATTGCATTGTCTGAGACGTGGTTAAAGGATGATAATATAATTAATACACAAATCGATGGGTATGAATTGTATACAATGAACAGATATAAAAAAAGAGGTGGTGGTGTGGCACTTTTTGTAAATAATGCTATAAAATGTAATTTAATCAGGGAAATGTCAATAACTGATGAGAAATTAATTGAAATGATAACTATTGAAATAATTAATAAAAATGACAGAAATATTATTATAAGTTGTGTATACAGACCACCTGGATCAAATATTGAGTCATTCACAGATAAAATTATTGAACTATTTGACAAGAGATGCAATAAAACAAATTTTCTTTGTGGAGACTTTAATATTGATTTGGGAATGCAGAAAGATTCAAACAATGTTGGTTCATTTATAGACTGCATTCCCTAAATCTTTACCATTTAATTTCAAAGCCAACAAGAATCACGTCTCACAGTGCAACTATAATTGACAATCTGCTCATTCTCAATCAGTTCATCTGGACAGTTTCTTTTTAGTAGAAACGTTTCACCCTCACTCCAGAGGGCTTCGTCAGTCAGAGCAGTCCAAAGCAAACTGAAGCTACCCCACCAAGTAAACAACTTAAGTGGACCAACCAGTTTGCTGTAGCCAAGATGGTTTCTGGGGGCTTGTCCCTCGTCGACTCCTCCCAGGCAGGCAGACATGTCCAAAGTGGTTCAAGACCAGAAAGTTCATTCTCAATAGTCCAGGTATCAAATCCGCTCATTCTCAATCAGTTCATCTGGACAGTTTCTTTTTAGTAGAAACGTTTCACCCTCACTCCAGAGGGCTTCGTCAGTCAGAGCAGTCCAAAGCAAACTGAAGCTACCCCACCAAGTAAACTTTGGACTGCTCTGACTGACGAAGCCCTCTGGAGTGAGGGTGAAACGTTTCTACTAAAAAGAAACTGTCCAGATGAACTGATTGAGAATGAGCAGATTTGATACCTGGACTATTGAGAATGAACTTTCTATAATTGACAATATTTTTACAAATGCCACAAATGGGAATGTGACTGGTGGTATCTTAATGAGTGATCTTAGTGATCATTTACCGGTGTTTACCATCTACAAGAAATTTCAATCAATCAAAAAAATAATCCCATGTACAACAAAAATAATAAACACATCTAAGAAAGCTTTAGATAAGTTGAAAGATGATTTAATTGAACAAAACTGGGATAGTGTTTATGTTGATGATGTAAATAAATCATATGATGCATTCATGAATATCCTTGAAGCTTTATATAAAAAAATTGTATTATAAAAAATTACACTAAGAAGAAAGTTGTTGACCAGCAATGGATGACGAAGGGATTGAGAAATGCTTGTAAAAAGAAAAACTATTTGTACTCCTGTTTCCTGAAATGTAGAACACGAGAAGCTGAAGATAGATATAAACAATATAAAAACAAATTAGTTGGGATTATAAGAAAACATAAGAAAGAATATTATAGTGACTTATTGAATAAAAGTAATGGAGACATGAAAGCTACATGGCGGGTAGTGAATAATGCTTTACAAAAAAATACAAATAAAACAAGCATTTCACAAACCTTTACAATGGATAACAAGAAAGTATACGATGAAAATGTAATTGCAAATGGATTTAATCATTACTTTGTTGACGTTGGAACCAACCTTGCTGCAACGATACCTAAGGTGAATAAGGATGTGAATTATTTAATTGATGATTACCCTGAAAGTATGTTCCTGCATGGAAATGATAAATATGAAATAATGAATGTCATTAATACATTTTTGGACAAAAGATCAAAGGATTTTATGGATAAGGATATGATGTTTGTAAAGCACATACTGGGTCATGTAATCGATTACATATGCAATTAATCATTTACAAAAGGGGTATTTCCTGACAGAATGAAGGTGGCCAAGATGATACCTCTGTTCAAAGGAGGTGACAAATGTGAGTTTAATAATTATCAACTGATATCCTTGTTACCACAGTTTTCTAAAATATTGGAGAAATTATTTAGTAACAGATTAGACCAATTTATTGAAAAACAAAATATTTTAACCAATAGCCAATATGGTTTCAGAGCAAAAAATTCAACATCCATGGCGTTTGTGGACTTTATTGAACAAGTAACAACTGCTGTGGACCAAAAACAGTATTGTACGAGTGTGTTTGTTGACTTAAAAAAGGCTTTTGATACGGTCGATCATAACATTCTTTTTGAGAAATTGTATAAATATGGTATCAGAGGATTGACTCTGAAGTGGGTGTGCAGTTACTTAAATAACAGGAAACAATTTGTGCAGATAAATGATATAAGATCGGATTACAGCAAAATTACATGTGGAGTTCCTCAAGGATCTGTAATTGGTCCAAAGTTGTTCATCCTGTATGTAAATGATTTGGTTAAGGCGTCTAGTCTCCTTAAATGTGTTCTTTTTGCAGATGACACAACTTTTTTTTGTTCTGGTACGAATATTGAACAGTTATTGAAATTAATGATGATTGAGTTTAATAAAATTCTAAATTGGTTTAGACTCAACAAAGTATCGTTAAACTTAGATAAGACTAATTATATGATATTTAGCAATAAAAATAAAAATATTGATGTTTCATTCAAGATTGACAATTCAGAAATCTGTAGAGTATATGAGGCGAAGTTTTGGGGTGTCATCATTGATAATAAATTATCATGGAAGCAACACATAAATTCAGTTAAAATGGAAATATCGAAATCTGTTGCAATTTTTTATAGAGTCAGGTATCTACTGAATGATAAAGCTTTGTGTTTGTTGTACAATACAATTGTTGTGCCACATTTAATTTACTGTATTAATGTTTGGGGAAAAGCATGTAAATCAATTACAAAGCCCTTTTGGGACCCGAAGGACACGGGTTCGCGCCCCAGCCACTACACACCTTGGGGTGTCTATGAGTGCACACCTAATTCTCCAGCTCCCCGGGCGCTTTCTATGGCTGCTCACTTCACCACCTGGTGGTGGTTGGGTTAAATGCAGAGACGAATTTCGTCTGTGTATGGGAAACATACACAGATGACAGAAAAGGACATTATTATTATTATTTTTTTTATACTGCAGAAGAGAGTTATAAGAATTATCAAGGGTAAACATTATTGTCATCCATCATCCATCCATCCATCTTCTTCCGCTTATCCGGGGTCGGGTCGCGGGGGTAGCAGCCTAAGTAGGGAGGCCCAGACTTCCCTCTCCCCAGCCACATGGAGCAGCTCCTCTGGGGGAATCCCAAGGCGTTCCCAGGCCAGCCGAGAAACATAGTCCCTCCAGCGTGTCCTGGGTCTTCCTCTGGGCCTCCTCCCGGTGGGACATGCCCGGAACACCTCCCCAGGGAGGCGTCCAATTGTCATCCATCAAATATATTATTTTGTGAATTGAAGTTTTTGAAGTTCCCTGATTTAGTGGATTATAACATCTTGTCATTTATGTATAGAGCACATCATAATGCATTGCCTTCTAATATCCAAAATAATTATGTGAAAAGATCCAATAATTATAATCTTAAGGGAAAATATGTTTTTCTTAAACCGCAATTCAGAACCAGTTTGAAGGGAAGATCTACCATAATTCAAGGTGTTAGACCAGGGGTGTCAAACTCATTTTCACAGAGGGCCACATCGGCATAATGGCTGACCTTGAAGGGCCAGATGTAACTTATAAATGTAAATAAATGTAATCTAATGTAATGTAAAATAAATGTAACTACCGTACTCCTTAATGTTGAATAACTCATTTATTATAACTTATTCAACTGACAATTACAGTTGCATAGAAAACATCTGTTTCTTGTTGCTCTAACATAAATCCTTTTAAAATTTGTCAGCTTATGAAAACCCACATAACTCCATTAATGAAGGATGAAATTGTCCAAGTTAATTAAAAAAAACATAAAACTGAGCTGCAAAGAACATGTATGACACATGTAGCATCTCACCCAAAAAGGCTACACACAGCCTTGCATCCAACTGTGAATGACAACAATTTGTGTGCATACACATACCAAAATAAAGGTTGACTCAGTTCACAACTATATTACCGTACTCAAGTTGTTTGGTTAGTCTTTGATGAGGAGATGCTGCCTGTCCTTGAACACACCAAGTGGATTCTCGCTCTATGATTGATCATGTTCTGAAAATGATAAACACAAAACAAAATGCAAGCACAATCATTAAATTGCACACAGTTGAAATGTTCTTCTTCTTGGATGAATTACATTTTATTATAATTTAATTAAGTTTTTAAAAAAAATGCTAACCTGTGTTTTTCTGACCAGATGTCTGACACCGTTTTCCTGTTGCCAGTGTGTCAATGTCTGGCTTTAGGTCCTGTGCTGAGGCAATGCGTAGAACAGCATGGAGGTTGTCATCTGTGAGGCGTGATCTGTGCTTGGTTTTGTTCAGATTCATTATGGAAAAAAACTGTTCACACAGATAGGTGCTTCCAAACATGGACAGAACACGGGCAGCATGAAGTCGAAGCTGTGGCATCAAACCAGGGGGCATCAGACGGTAAAAGTCCTGGATTGCAGCATCCTTGAACTTTGCTCTCAGGCCACTGTCGCTTTGAAGCTCAATTAGCTCCATCTGAAGGTGTTGGGGTGCAGTGCAGACGTCGGTGGTGAAAGGATTGGCAAAGATGTCAAAGCCAGACTGTTGTGCTCTGAAGTCAGAGAAGCGCCGATCAAACTCAGTCTTTAACGAGCTCAGTTTGGTATCTAACTGAGCACATGAAAAAGTCTCGGGAAACGAGGCGGACATGCTCTGAAAATAATAAACACAAAACAAAATGCAAGCACAATCATTAAATTGCACAGAGTTTAAATGTTCTTCTTCTTTGTTGAATTACATTTTATTATATTTTAATTAATCTAAAAAAGCTAAGTCTGGTTCTCTGGACATTTAAAAAGCAAAACAAAACTTCATCTTTCAGGGATGAAGATGTTCACATCCTTGATAGTGAGGAACGATGGTTTGAGAGAGGAGTAAAGGAGGCCATCTTTGTGAAAAGAAACCATCCAAGGAAGGGGAACATATTATTTTAGGTGGCTGAAATAATCACCTGTTTTTTGTTTTGTTTTTTTGAATGTCCAGAGGACCACACTTAGCTTTTTTAGATTTTTCTACCTGGATTATTGAGAATGCATCAGGATATATTTGAATTAAATTTTAAGAAAATGCTAACCTGACAAACAGGAAAGTGGACAAGATTGTCCTGTTTCACTTGCCACATCCATAAGTCCAATTTTCGCAGGAAAGCCGTGATCGCGTCGGACATCTGCGTGATGACTTGTTTGCGTCCCTGCAGCTTCTGATTCAGCTGGGCGAGATGGTCGGTTATGTCGCACAACACAGCAAAGTCACACAGCCACTTTGGATCTGACAGTTCAGACATGAGTTTTCCTTTACTCTGCATAAAAACAGCAATGTCTTCCCTGAGCTCAAAAAATCTCTTGAGGACTTTGCTCCTACTCAGCCACCGCACTTCTGTATGGTACGGCACATCCCCGTGTTCTGAGCCCATCTCCAGCAAAAACTGCTGGAACTGACGGTGATTCAGGCCACGCGCCCGAATGAAGTTCACTGTTTTCATGACTGTGGTCACAATGTCCTCCATCCCCAGCACCTTCCCACACAAAGCTTCTTGATGGATAATGCAATGATACGTTATCAGAGGCGTGTGACAGTTCATTGTTTGCATTTTCCTCTTCATTAGTCCAACCAAGCCCACTTTTACTCCACACATTGCTGGTGCACCGTCTGTAGTTAACCCCACCAAGTTTTCCCACTGCAATGCATTTTTACTCACAGACTTCTCCACCGCATCAAAAATGTCTTGTCCCGTCGTGGTCCCATGCATTGCAGCCACATCCAACAGCTCCTCAGTGATTGAGAGGTCCGACTTTACGCCTCTAATAAAAATTGATAACTGCGCTGTGTCTGTGTTATCTGTGCTTTCATCAACAGCTAATGAAAAAGCTACGTAGCTGCGTGTCTCCTCGACCAGCTGTAATGTAAGATTTTCTGCTAGTTCCTTCACTCGATTCGCGATGGTGTTTCTTGATAAACTCACGTTTTTAAAAGTCTGTAACTGGTCGGGACATACTTGCTCACAGACCTTCAGCATGCACTGCTTCAAAAACGCTCCATCAGAAAAAGACTTGGAAGCACGGGCGATTTATTCAGCCACAATGACGCTAGCTTTCACTGCGGCCTCGTTTTTGGCTGTGGATTTTGTGAACAAACTCTGCTGCAACCGCAGTTTGCCTTTTAGTTCTTGGGCAATGTGTTGTTTTTCTCGAAGGCTAGCTTTAGCGTACTTCGCTCCGTGTTTTGTTTCAAAATGGTGACGCAAATTGTATTCTTTGACGACAGACACCGCTTCGTAACACACAAGACATACCGGTCTTTCTCCTTGAAGCACAAACAAGTATTCGCCTTCCCATCTTTCGTGAAACAGTCTTCCGTCCTCATCAACTTTTCTTTTTCTGGACATTTTGGGATAAATATTTATGTCGCAACTCGTTAGCATGGATGTAGAAACACTGCCTCGGCTACCGTAGTCGAAAGGCATTGTGGGAAAACCGTTGTCGAAAGGCATAGTGGGGCTGCCGTAGTCGAAAGGCATTGTGGGAAATGTAGTTTTTGGTCAAAACTCGCTCATATTAATTTTTAGACACTCAAAAAACTTTTTAATTAAGCTCTCGCGGGCCAGATAAAATGACATGGCGGGCCACATCTGGCCCGCGGGCCAAGAGTTTGACACATGTGTGTTAGACTGTGGAACGATTTAGAGTTATCTGTTAAGGAAGCTAAATCTATCTCAATATTTAAGAAACTGGTAAAAGTCCATATACTAAAAAAATATATATGAATGTATTTCATGAAAAGTGTTAGATATTTACTACTTAGGCTGCTACCCCCGCGACCCGACCCCAGATAAGCGGAAGAAAATGGATGGATGGATGGTGTTAGATATTTGAAATATCGCTTGAGTTATTTACTTGTTTTGACAATTTTTTGAACATGTTTATTTGAATGGTTTATTGGATAACAAAGGAGCAGATATTATAAGATTTTTTCTTCATCTGCTGCCTTTCATTTCATATATACTATGTTTTGTAGTTAAAGATATGTTATTTGTTATGTTATGTATTTTAATTTTGTTATGAAATGAATAAAGACTTCTGAAAAATAAAAAAAATAAAAAAACAAGTTTACGACGTCGCGTTGAATGCGTTCCGACACGTTGAAATTCGCTTTTTGTTGCCGCATAGTAACGTATATATATATATATATATATATATATATATATATATATATATATATATATATATATATATATATATATATATATTAGGGGTGTAACGGTACGCTAAAATCACATTTCGGTTCGGTTCAATTACAAGGAGGGCTCGGTTCGGTTTATTTTCGGTTTATTTTCGGTACAAAAAAAAAAGACAAAATAAAGACTTACAAAATGTTTATTTTGAAAATATGCCAAAAATATGTTTGTATTGTATTGTAGTAATAAATAAAAGTGACCCATTTGGATGATATTTTAAATAAACAGCACTCTACAATAAATAAACTATATTAACAATAATAAAAATCTTAATAAATACAATAACAGTCAGAACAATAAGCAGCAACAGACTGTTTACAATCTAACTAATCAAGTTTTTGTCCAGTAGCATCAGTGTGGCTGTATTTGTCCTCATTACTGTACTCCAAAGCTGGGCACCGCTAATTAAAAAATTAGTTCCACAATTTCTAAAACGCTTATTAATTTTTTTAGGTCCACAATTTCAAATGCACAAAGGCCTTATCAAAATTAGGGGAAGCTAATCTAATCCGCTATTTATATTCAACAATTTGTAGCCAGCAACGTTTTGCAATATCTGCACCACACTGCCAACTACAGGCGTATAAACTAATATACACCTCACCTTGCCCTACTTTTTAACAGCGATTCGCTCCGGGTGTCATCTATTAAAATACAACTTTCACTCAGGGTCCAAAATTTTAAAAGTTGTTTAATGTGTGGAATGCTTTTCGACTGCTTCTTTGTCCTTTTTTTGTTTGTTTATTGTAGATTTTTCATTAAAAATGCATCGATAAACTTATTTTTAACTGTTTTCTGGAAAACTGAAGTGCCCTGCAATGCATTATGGGTATACAGATGACGAAGGTGCTATACAAATAAAGTTTATTGTTTATTATTTAATGATTTATTTTTAAGCCACAAAATGAAAAAGCTGTGAATTTGTGCTTGTTAATTTCTGTGCACATGTCATGTGCATGCATGAAAACCTTGATTTTCTTTGGAAAGAAATAAAGAAGAAATAAAAAAACATTTCCAGACACTATTTTACTGTATTACTGAAAAAACACATCTACTCAAAAATTGTGGTGGCCATGAGTAAATAAACACAATGTGATTAAACAAATATATAAAAATATAAAAAGTATATACACAACAAAATGCCTATAAAACATAAGCTGGTGAAAATTCTCAGTCGTCCAGGACATGATAAAATCAAAAAAGGCGTTCAATACAAGATCAACTGGACTTTATTTGTTGCAGAAAACGTTCAGAATGGCAGCTGTGAGACTGAAGTTTTATGCGTTTTATTAGTATAAAACTTCTTCTCAGTCTTACAGCTGCCATTCTGGATTGAAAAAGCCTTTTGGATAAAGGGTGAAACGTTTTCTGCAACAAATAAAGTCCAGTTGATCTTGTATTGAACGCCTTTTTTGATTATAAAACATGAGAAATAGAAAAAAAATGTTTTTAGTCACTTAGTGTAACAGTTTTATTCCCTGCCCTTCCTCAACTTCAGGCTACTCTGACTGTTCTTCTGTGCTCATCTCCAGCTGCACTGGAGGGGATGGGTGTGTTATATTTGGTGAACAGATCGATGAGTACCTGCTCACCCAAAAAGGCAGCATCGGTCAACACCACGTTTAAATCTCAAATACACGGGTGTGTCGCCACGGCATTTATACATGATGAAAGTAACCCAAATACATAAAACTAACGACTCGCCGTCGAATGGTCGACACAAAACGCACAATAAAATCCTTCGGCCACGTTAATTTGGCTTGAAACAGCTGGGTTTTCTAAGGATTTCCATTAGTAACCCACAACCAACCGGCAGACAGTTAGCGTCTATAGGTACTCAACAGATTTAATGAAAAGTAATAAAAATACATGAAAATAACGACTCACCGTCGCGTGGTATACACAGAACACAAAATAGAATCCCCCGGCCGCGTTAATTTGGCTTGAAACAGCTGGGTATTCTAAGGATTTGTCCAAGTACCCAGCACAAACAGCTAGCCACGGAATTAGCCTCTGAGTTCACCTCTAACCCGGAAGCTGTCGAGATGGAATAGTCCATTTTTAGTAGGGGGATAATGAAATCAACCGTTTTTTAAATTGCTTATTTAATGATTGTTTTCATCGTAACTATAATTATTTTTATGTTAAATGTAGATTAACAAGCAGGATCAATGTTAGGAATTAGGTGACTGGCCGGGGCGCGGCGGGGCCGGGGCCTCATGCTGATGGGATCCCCAGGCATTTACCTACATGGTAGATCCCCCCCTCTGCTCCCTCCCCCCTCCAACCCTCCCTCACCCTCACACCCTCCTCCTCTCTGCTGTTTACGGTAGGGAAAAAGGTAAAACAAGCAGCATTATGAGCTTGTAAATAAGTTTATTGGTTTTTACTGATAGATAATTAGTTATTAGCGGTACTGCATTTTAAATAAAAATAGCAGAAATCCGCTTATGAATTATAAAAGTTAGTCAATTCACAAAAACGCTGACAAAAAGTTTAGGTCCACTGTAAGCGGAATAGCGATTTAGCGCTCCCCTAGCGGTCTGTGCCCACCTTTGCTGTACTCACAACTTCTTGGACCTGCTCCTCCAGGTGTGACAGGTCCTGGAAAAGTTCAGTTCAGTCATCACACACTTCTTAGCTGCAGGTGATCTCTGGTGGATGTCTGTCCCTGAAGTGGACAAAGAGAGCAGCTACCTCTGTCCCAGACTTGTAATAAAACAAAGAGATAAAAAAATAAGTTAATAAGATTATGATTTTAATCAAAAAAGATTATTTAGATAATAATAATAAAATAACAATACATCTTCTTGAACGGTTGAGGCTCTCACTCATCTCATCAGGGCTTTAATGAGCTCCAGGGCTTGGTGATAGTTTTTTCATAAAGAGTTGAACTTTTTGAGTGATGGATGTCTCTAGCGAGGATCAGTAACTTTAAAGCCTGCTCATATAACAACATTCAGACTTAGATTCAGAACTCATACAGTTTGTGTTATTGCTCTGGACCAATCTGATTTACCTGAAGAAGTAGTTTAAATGCAGCTGCTGTGTTGTTAGCGCACTTTGTAACAGTTGCGGTTTCTTCGTTCACATTCCGATGACGTAGTTTCAAGCGCGTTCACGTTAGACGTGTTGTCTGCTGCAGAGTCGTCCACATACACAGCTTTGAATGTGCGCTCGTCTTAACAAGAAAGCCATAACGTTCCCAAACAGGAGACCGGAGCGAGCAGCTAATGGCTAATAATGCTGCGCGTACTGCGCGATAATAGCTCCGTGCTGAAATGCGCCCAGGACATTTTGTTCCGCGGCGCATATATTAACGTTCAATGAGTGAAAAAAATAACCGAAACGGTACGCAGGTGGACCGAACCGAACATGGCGTACCGAAACGGTTCGGTACACCCACGTGTACCGTTACATGCCTAATATACTGTATATACAGGTAGTCCTCAGGTTACGACGGCCTCGACTTACGACGTTTCGCAGTTAAGAACGCCTCCCATTGAAAAGCATTGCTTCAAGTTACGCCGTTTATGCGCCTTTACAACAGGAGCTGAAATGAAACTTAGGGGAGCTGGGAGCTGGAAACGAAACTCAGGGGAGCTTGACACTTACAGGAGGGTGGGGGGTTTCCACTGAAGCGCTCAGTGAAACCTTACAGGTGCAGGCAGCAGGTAGACGGAGCAGAGAAGAAGAAATGACCAGCTCCCAGTAAGAAATGAACTCTTATGGCTCCTAAATGTATGTGGTTTTTGAAAATTATGTAGGGTAATGTGTTAGGATAGGTTAAGTGCTTGGTAAAAATACAGTACTCTATGTATGAGGTGTCGTTTTGATGTATGAGGTGCCGTTTGGACGTATTTTCCGACTTACGATGATTTTCGTGTTACGAACGGGCGTAAGAACGGAACTCTGTCGTAAGTCGGGGACTACTAGT
>JBBPBX010012122.1:41057-54644 GCA_038048925.1 Garcialebias charrua | reverse complement strand
AATATTCCTACGCCCCATGATGCCTTGCGCGAATTATGGGAACGACTTCCGCCTGAAGTGAGAGCAGCAGTTAAAGCCCAGTCTACTGGCTGTATTTTTCACTTTTGTTTTTTTGTTTTGTTTATTTCTAATTAATTGCAACGGTTACTTCGTGTTGGGTTAGTGGGTGTTGCTGTCGGGTAGACGTTTGTTCAAAGCGCAGTTTTCACTTCATCCCAAAAATAAGTAAACGTGAAGGATTTATCTCCATCGGACGAGCTGACAGCTGCCCCTCCTCTGCCTGATCTGCTCCCGAAGACGTCGTGTTCAGATCACGTTTTCTCCGGTAAACAAAATATTCTACATAAATCATTTTGTGAAACAATTTCAGAACAATGTGAGAGTATAATTTTCTCTGTGTTGGAGCTGTTGTTGTTTTTTCTTCATGATTTAGCATTGTCTACTAGCTGTGGTTAGCTTAGCATGTAGCGTTAGCATCTGTTAAAGTATTTACTAAACAAATCTGTGGATAAATAATATAACTACATGTGTGTGTAATACATTTGCAGTACATACATATGCTGTGTGTATGTGTATACTGTATGCACACTATATATACAGTATATACATACATACTGCACATACATACTGTACTGTAGTACTGTTTTGATTGTAGGTCCCTGTTACTCTCATGTGAATAAAGCAGTGGGATGCTGTTTGTACAGAAAATATTCCATAACACAAGTTCATCTTTTGGTTATTACTACATTTGTTCTATTGAAATATTTATTTTTTCAGGAAGGCCTGCACACAAGTCACAGACTGGTCTCCCACGCTGAAGTTGACAGACACACTTACTCTGAGACGCAGGAGCAGAAGAACAAGTAATGACACAAGCACCTGGCACAATAATTCAAAAATATTAAAGTAAATCTAAGATAAAATTACTGAAATCAATATAAAATTGAACATTACAGTATATCTTTGTGAATGAGTAAAAAATGTAGGAGCAACTGTATTTATTCTTTCTACTTTGAGTAGCAAACTTGGTCTTATTTTAGACTTTGTGATGCAAACATGACAGTTTTATTCTTTTTTTTTTTAAGGTACAGACGAGTGAAGGGCCGAGTTCCATCGTCTTGGATTCCGGAGGGGTTTGCTGCTTGCTCCAGTCGTCCAGTGGTCGTCCAGTGGTCGTCCAGTGGTCGTCCAGTGGTCCCACATGATGAGGAATCTGTTCCAGTTTGTTTAAAATCAGAAACTGCCCATCATTTCTTGTTGAGTGTATTTGACCTGGTATTTATTCTGGTATTTATTCTGCAGCCAATCATTTTCATTAAAAGACATCAAATCACCCACAGTTCTCATATTGTATTCAGTTTCAAATGTTTTTAGTTTATTCATTCATTCATTCATTCAACCTTTATTTCTACAGGCTTGCCTCGTTGAGCCACGGGGACTCATTTACAAGAGGGACCTGTCTCACTCACACCCAGAGTCAATTTAGAGTTAACAATCAGCCTAAAATTTATAATTATAGCTTTTATTCTTATCAATCTCCTCCTGGAGGAGGAACCACAGCAACGTGCATGTTTTTAAGTTTTGTACTTGTCAATAAAAAACTAAACTGGTAAGTTGCCAAAAAAACAATCACATCTAGTTTTTTTATTTGCAGTAGAACTTCTCATTAGACATTAAACAACGTATCTTATTGAAATAAAGAAGGTGAAACACAGCAACACCAAATGCACTTCAAACGCAGATTTATTTATAGAAATTATATTTTCACTCATTTGTTGCTGTGGTACATAACTGCACACAAACTTCTGGACCAACTGGAGCGTCATCCATCCCTGGACCAACTGGAGCTTCATCCATCCCTGGACCAACTGGAGTGTCATCCATCCCTGGACCAACTGGAGCTTCATCCATCCCTGGACCAACTGGAGCGTCATCCATCCCTGGACCAACTGGAGTGTCATCCATCCCTGGACCAACTGGAGTGTCATCCATCCCTGGACCAACTGGAGCTTCATCCATCCATCCCTGGACCAACTGGAGCATCATCCACCATCCCTGGAACTCACCTTATGCAGAAATATAACAGAAAGGAGGAAAAGAAAAGTACAGTATACAAACATTAGGGTTCATTTATGAACACACACAAACACACCTAGATTATATATAAAAGAAACCCACGCACACACACACACACACACCTATATTATATATATATATATAAATAAACACAACAGACACCTATATTATATATACAGTATAAATAAATATACACAGACAGCATACATACAGTATATAGGTGCGTGTGTTTATTTGCCAGTTATGCACGAAAATATTAGTATCATTTAATCACTGACTACATAAAATCATAACTAAAAGCTGTCTCTTAAATCATACCTGGTGTTCTCGATCCTCTGGAGGATACAGAGTCTTTTTTCAGGTGGTTTCTCGTAGCCCAGCCACAAAGAAGGATGCAGGTTTTTGTTTTCGGAGCATGTTCAACACACACTAGTTGCAGCCACAAATTCAGCTTCGTCTGATTATTCTTACAGCCACGAACAGCGCAACAGGTACCAGAGCTCCACAAGACATCTTCGTGACAATATTAGCTCAAAATAACAGAAAACAGAACTTTAACAGAACTTCTACGATGCGCACAGATAAACAAGTAAACAACGAGGAGCCAATGCAGAAATTCTACTTCCGGGGTCAAAACGGAAGTAAGTCCCATAATCGCAAATACAGTGCCACCTTCAGGAATATTGTGGATTGGCTGCCGGGGAGGGAGGCGGTCACATGAACGAGAAGTGAAAGTTAAGTCACGCGATATTTTAAAACCGAGAACAACAACAAAGAAGGTAGCTGTTAGCTCATCGGAAATAACATGGCGAAACGTCGAGGACCTTATCAAAGATATTTGGAGGATTACAAAGCAGAAATTCCAAGAAGTACCAGGCACAGATGGAAATAAAAAGTAAGTATCAGAATGAAGTCTGCAACGATTTCATGTTTAATGTTTACGATCATAACACATCACCAGCTGAGCTAGCTAGCTAGCTAGGCTGCTGTGAGGTTAGAGAGTTTCACATGCATTAAGTGTTCATTTGCACATTTTTTGCACTTTTATATCGTTTTGCCGGTTTAATAATAATAATAAAAAAAAGAAGAACACTTGTCTGAAAATGTCAGGCTGAAATACAATATTTTTAAGCTATTTTTTTATTTTATTTTTTTCCCCCTGGTAACTTGTCTTTTTTTATTTCATTGTGTAAGAAATAACAGCATAACAAGTTATGCTGTTATTTCTTGTGGTGTTTGTTATATTTGCTTCATTAAAAAAAAAAGAAGAAAGACAAATACCTGCATTAGGTTCAGCTCTCAGCTGCAGAGGAGGAGGAAGCTGGAGGATGAAATGTTGATTCTTAAATTTGTGTTACTATACTGTATATTTTTATAAAACTAATCGCAAATTAAAGTCAGTCTGCATTAGTACATGTGTTTAGAATTTCACGTCCCATAACGTTTTATCTGTCTCAAAAGGAATAATTTTAAATGCAAAATAGTTTAATGATTTCTCAGTTTGTTGCTGTATTTAGTGCATTATTTTCTTATCAGCTGGCCAATATTTTGGTGTGGGAAGAATAACGGAAATAATTTTTATTATTCATTTTAGTTTCTTTGTTTTCTTGTTTCTATGTTAAAAGTGCATTCAGTATGCTCATGGACAATAAAATGATTAGAGTTATAACTGATGTTAACACTTTACCTTTACAGGGCTGAGCAGAACTACAGGACAACATGCAAGATCTCAGGGATCAGTCTTTTGCTTCCCACAGAGATGTTAGAGATGGAAGGTCCTCCACTCAGCAGGTAATGATGACATGAGCCTGGTTTATACAGTATTTTGAGTAGTTGATGGAAACTTTGTCTCCTGCTGATGTTAATAGATACAAAACTGAACTTGAAAGTGTAACTGTTAGATTTTGGCCAAACCTTGATTTTGTGGTCTCCAAGAACAACACAAATATATGCTTGTAGTACGGTACGGTACATGCATTTCCTTTCATATCCACCACTACACTAATAATAGCATTTTTACTTTGACACTACTGCCTCACTTTCTGTAATGTTATCCTCAGCAGAGTTGGTCTGAAGCAAAACCGTTTTTTCCACTCTGTACCGACCTATTCAGCATGCAAGATTGAGCCAAAGCTCTTTTGTTTATATATACTGTATATATATATGAATATATATGATGTGTGTGTGTATACATATATTTATCTGGATATACAGTACACAGAGAGAGGGTTGATACTTTGTCCCACAGGACTTGATATAGCACTGATATAGACTTGTTCATCCCAAAGATCCAGTCCCCCGGCACAAACAGCAATATTGTGTATGCTGTTCAGTGTCAGGAGGGCTGTGATCAATCTTATATCAGGGAAACTAAACAGCCACTGGCCAAAAGGATGGCCCAGCACAGAAGATCAACATCATCAGGTCAGGACTCTGCAGTCTACACTCATCTCCAGGCCAGCGGTCACTCTTTCAGGGAGGAAGATGTTCACATCCTTGATAGAGAGGAACAATGGTTTGAGAGGAGTAAAGGAGGTCATCTTTGTGAAAAGAAACCGTCCATCATTAAACAGAGGTGGAGGCCTCCGGGCTCAACTGTCCCCCTCTTACAATGCTGTTATTGCTAGTATCAGGGTTGCCAGATCTCCAGACTGAAAGAAGCGATCAGCTCCTTCAAAACAAGCACAAACAAGCGACTCGCTCTTTCAAAAAAAAAAGCCCAAAAAAAGCCCAGCTGGCAACCCATCCCATCCATCCATCCATTTTCTTCCGCTTATCTGGGGTCGGGTCGCGGGGGTAGCAGCCTAAGTAGGGAGACCCAGACTTCCCTCTCCCCAGCCACTTGGAGCAGCTCCTCTGGGGGAATCCCAAGGCGTTCCCAGGCCAGCCGAGAAACATAGTCCCTCCAGCGTGTCCTGGGTCTTCCTCTGGGTCTCCTCCGGATGGGACATGCCCGGAACACCTCACCAGGGAGGCGTCCAGGAGGCATCCTAACCAGATGCAACCCATCCCATTGTGTAAAAAAGGCCGTTTTAAACAGCTTATTTGTGATCCATTTTGTCCTTCTATTGTCAATCTGTAGAATGCCAGTCATGATGACTTCAACACAGATTGTCACATGAGTAACACTTCGACAAGTGGAGAGGAAGACATCAATTCCAGCAGTGACAATGAAGATGAGCCCCACACTGAGAATCCTACCATAAGCATGTGGGATGTGGACAATTCTGAGGTAAATGCACTGTTGCAAGTTGAGGTTCATATGTATTTTCTATATTCATTTGTCTCCTCCTTAATGCAGTCTTTTCTTCCAACCTGTAGAATGAAGAAGCCCTGTCATATTCTGATGAAGACTTGACTGATGCTGCTAATAATCAAGATGAAAAACATGCTGATGATGATGTGATGGAGGGGAATACAACTAGAGAAAACACTGCAGAACTTCCAGTGGTATGTAGACAGTAGTTCAATAAAATTTGTAGTACCGTAGTTGTTGTGGGTTCATTAGGTGCAATTATAGCATTTAGACACAATACTACTACAGCTTACAAATTAGAATAATAACAATAATATAATAGAAATAAGTTTATACCCAAATGCAGGGCATTGTGACAGCATGCAGCACAAGTAAGGCAGCAGTTTGAAAAAATAGGAAAATTCAAATACTGTAGCCACTGTTGAACTCAAGCCACACAATGACGTTTTTCTATATTTTTAGTCCAAATATTGTAGATTTATACAATTTTAAATGGAAATTTCAAATTTAGCTCAGAAATAGAAAGGTATAACAAGTGTAATATGTTAAACAACAAGACTGCAAAACCCCTTTTTAAATTAATTTTTGTAAACTTTAGGAAAATCAATATTTAGCCAATGCACCATGATGTGAGTTATAAGGTGAAAAATACTTTATGCTAGACTGACATTATTCATTAAGTTTGCTTTACATTTATACATGTTTTTTTTTTCATATATTTTTTCCTATAGGGCAGTGAAGACCAAGCAGATGGTGACAAGCCCCTGTTTCCTGGTGCACCTGTTTCAAAGGGAGAACGTTTATTGATGCTCATGTCGTATGTGCTGCGGAACAATTTAACAGGCAAAGCACTAACTCATTTACTGGAAATGTTCAACCTAATGTTTCCAGGTCTGATTCCACCCTCGCATTACCTTTTCCACAAAGAATTTGGAGGTTCGTCCCTGTCTGAAGTTCACTTTAATGGTGAAAAATGTAAAGCATACCTTGGCATTAGTGCACACTGTCCATCTCATTGTACCTTTTGCAACACTGAGTTTGATGCCATCAGAAGTTTAAAAAATGGCTTCTTCTTTCTTGTAATTCCACTCCATACACAGATCAAACAACTTCTGCAGGAACATGATGTCAGCCTTACTGGAAAATACATATCCATTGGGGTTTTAACCGACATACAGTCTGGTGAAGAGTACTGTACCAGAAATTGTGTGACATTCATTCATTCAACCTTTATTTATACAGGCTAGCCTCGTTGAGTCACGGGGACTCATTTACAAGAGGGACCTGTCTCACTCACACCAAACAACCATCCACTCTCACACTCACACCTAGGGTAAATCTAGAGTCACCGATCAGCCTAACAAGCATGTTTTTTAGTCTGTGGGAGGAAACCGGAGTACCCGGAGGAAACCCACGCATGCACGGGGAGAACATGCAAACTCCACCCAGAAAGGCCCCGGACCGGGATTTGAACCGGCAACCTTCTCGCTGAGAGGCAGCAGCTCTACCAATTGTGCCACCGTGCTGCCCAGACAGTGGAGACAGTGACAGTGGAGTTATAGGAGAAGATGATTTGACGCTCATTTGGAATTGTGATGGTGCACCAGTTTTCAAAAGCTCTAAATGCAGCATTTGGCTAATTCAGTGCCAGATAATTGAACTGGAACCAGAAATACGGAAAAGGCACATTTTGTTGTCAGCAATATGGTTTGGGCCAGCTAAGCCATCAATGATGACATTGCTGACACCATTTGTTAAAGAAGCTTCAATATTAGAAACTGAAGGTATTTCCTGGCAGGACAAAAGAGGACACAGTCATGTTTCTAAAGTGTTTGTGCTGATCTGCAGTTCTGATTCTGTGGCTCGTCCATTGCTTCGTAACACTAAACAGTTCAATGGTTTTTATGGATGTGATTTTTGCTTGCACAGAGGCGGTAAATCATATCCATATGAACAACCTGAACCACCACTTAGAAATGAGAGGGATCATTTTAGCCATGCAATGTCGGGTACAACTGAGGAGCCAGTGTATGGAGTCATAGGGCCATCTCCTTTAATGCAACTTCGACACTTCCAAATGATAAATGGCTTCATTCCTGACTATCAACACAATGTCTGCCTTGGAGTCACTCGCCAACTCTCTACATTGTGGCTTGATTCAACAAATAAAGATCCCCCTTGGTACATAGGCAAAGAGCTTAATGAAACTGACAAGCGACTTGTGAAAATAAAACCACCAGTAGAGATTACTAGGACTCCTAGGTCTCTGACTGAACGGAAGTTCTGGAAAGCTTCAGAGTGGCGAGCATTTCTCCTATTCTATTCTCTGCCTGTATTAAAAGGCCTGCTCCCTGCACGATTTTGGAACCATTTGTTCCTACTAGTGTTTGGCGTTTATAAATTATTGCAGGATACCATAATGACTGAAAGCATCTTGATAGCAGAGCTAGTTTAAAAAAAAATTATTATCATGTTCCAAAGACTGCATGGGAAATACAACATGACTTTTAATATCCACTTGCTTACACACAGTGCTCAAAGTGTCAAACAATGGGGACCATTATGGGCTACATCGACGTTTGCATTTTAATCCAATATGGGCACTCTCATGAAATATTTTAATGGAACACAGTATGTCCCCTCACAAATAGTCAGGACATTTCTGTTGTGGAGAGAATTACCAGAAAGGGCCAAGAACACTATCAATCCAGATAATGATAAGGTTCAATCTTTTGTTGAAGAACTTTACTTACATAAAAGAAAAACTGAAAATTGTGAAGCCCTAACCGAAAGTGTCGGAGGTTTTGGTCATTCTGTGGTGCAAAACTGCTTTAAAATAGCCTACAGGCTTGCTATTGAAAAGTTGTGTGGAAATCTAAGCAACTGCTTCTGGTCTTACAACCGGTTTTTGATCAATGGAGTTCTGTGTCCCAGTCAAAACTACGACAGACTAAAAAAGAGATACAACAGTGCTGTATGCCTGAAAGATGGAACCCTTTGTTTAATTGTAGACTTAATTGTTTTTAAACAAGTATGTTTCCATCAGATTTCTGCTTTTTGTTCATGTGCCAAATTATGTTGTGTTTTAGTTGAAGTCCTTGCTAAATCAGACAGGCCTGTATGTAAAGATTCACAGATTAATGTACAAAGTACTTTCATTCATGAGGTTAAAAAAACTGAAAGTGTCATTGCTGTCTGGCCTGTCATGATTAAAACAAAATGTGTTCTTGTTGAAACAGAAAATGCTGTGTACATAACACCATTGCCAAACCCTTACGAGAGAGACTAGAAGTTGATTAATAAATTCAAGTAAAAATATTTCTCTGTTTCTGTGTATGTTTTTAAGGTACCGGTACATAAAGATAAATCAATGAAGCGCATATTATTTTCTGTAAACTTTTAAACTCCAGCACCATATAATCTTGAATATGCAAGTTCATAACAGGTACTTTTTCAAAGCAAATGTGTTATGTGAAAAACTTATTCTGCGACATAAATTAATGATCATTTTATTTTGCTATTGGATTAAAATAATGTATCAGTACTTTGTAGAATAAATAAGTAAAGAGTACAAAAAAGAAAGTACAAGTATAAACTTTAGAATTATAGTATAAAGTATTTTAATTACCGGTAGTTTTGAAACTTTTTTTATACTTTTAGGTATACTTCCCTATACTAATCTTAAGTATATCTAATGTAGTTTATAAAAAGTAAACTTAAAGTGCACTGCCTTATTTTAGGTTTAAAATAAGTATACTCGTAGTACACTTTGTTTTAAGTATACCTGAGATAAGTACATAAAAGTATACTGGAAGTATACTCTTTAAATTTTAGTTCAAAATTAGTATACTTAAAGTATACTTAAATATACTTCATTTTGCTAAGGGTTAAGTCCAGTCTTCTAACTGGACCATGGACCTTACCAAGCTCCGCCCAGAAACGCCCCCTAAGCTCCAAGATGGCTGCCCGTCTCCCAAGCGCAGCTTTGTTGTCAATAGAAAACATGGCGTCGACTGACTGCAGGGTATTTTTGAGTCGAATAGTGTATCATTTCTGCCAGATTCCAACAAAATATCAGCCATGACAATGGACAGGGGAACCAACAAGTTCATGTTATTTTTTTTTGTGGACGTTATCAAGTTGTTTGATCCACGCGATGCCTCCAAACAGCGTGCGCGTCACCGCTAATGCTACCGTCTGATGGGGAAAACATCAGCTCCTCACACGCTCAGGCTCAGCATTATTACAGCTGTGGACAGGATCACTGATGCCTATTGTCCTGCAAGGCTGGGTAAGTCAGGCATTCATGGTTTTGAGGGTTACTTTTGAAATCAGCGATTTCTATTGTTGGCAAAAGTTTGTGTGCCTTGGTCGCAAAGCTAATGCTAACTGTAATCTCCATTGGTTAGCCGTTGCTGCTTTAGCTGCTAAACACGCCGACAGCGACTTTTGTGAGGGCTAACGAGCTCAGCCGTCTGGTGTGTTAGTTAAAATCCAGCCTTCGTGTCACGATTTTGTGCAGTTTTAGGTGAAATCGACAGTAGAGCTCGTTGTGTTAGCTAGCTCATGTGGGGTTAGCGGAGCTGTTTCTTCCCAACTTCCAGGACGTTCAGTGAACTGTGGCTTTCTCTCATCGTGACCGCGTGTTGTTAACTAGCAGGTTTCAAAAGCAGGTCAACCCTTCTCTGCTGGTGAAAGAAATAATTGTTCAGTTTTGTGGTCGTGCACAAGCTTTGATCCAAGCAAGGCATTCAGTTTCACATATAGGGAAACGGTGAATTTTACTTCCACAAATACGGTCAGGGTACCTGACATCTCCTGTACAGATACCCCACTGACGGTGGAGGAGCATTTTTCCAGCCCTGACGCAGAAAAATTCTGCACGTATGCTAGCTAGCAATGTAAGTAGCATGTGGTGCCGGTCTCACAAACGCTACCGTAGCGTTTGTTTTGTGAGACCGGCACGCACGTGGAAGCTGCGCTGTGACGTGTTATGGGCATTAGCCAATGAAACGCGGCCCTGTGGGCGGAGCTTGGTAAGGTCCATGTGTCAGCCTCACGGACAGAAACTGGAAGTTTTGTTCCACAAGGGAAGAGCCTGAGAACTGATTCTGCTTTTGGAAACTCTAGGAACAACGAGTAAGCCTGCAATCTGAGAGCGAAGTGCTCTGTTAGGAAAATATGGAACAATTAGAGCTGGAGGCAGATTAATGGCATCCAGGAGGAGAAAGACTGAAAAATGAATTCCTAAGATGCTCAGGTCCAAAAACTAAAACCTCCTTCTTGTCTGTTCAGAAGCAGAAAATTAGGGATCATCCAGGTTTTGATGTCTTAACACATGCTTGTAGTCTAAGTCAGTTTTCCCCAACCTGGGGGGCCTGACCCCCAATGGAGGGGGGGGGGGGGCATAAATATGTCTGCTTAGAGGTTGTAAAAATATCAATTTATTGTCTGTGTAACAACTTTAGAAAATATAATTTTATTTTGTGATTTTATCACAGAAGCATCTGTTGAGTGTTTGAGTGTTCCCTTTTAATCACTAAGACTGAAAATCTGCACAAATTTGGAGAAACCTTCTGAAACCACCTGCCTGAGTTGATGTGTGGAGCTCATGCAGTGGATCAAATGGAAACTGTCCTGCTCTCTAACACTGTCAGAGTTTCTTTATGGTCATTTTTTTTAAATTATTTATTGTCATTTCTTTATTGTCATATTGTCAAGGACATAATAGATAAAAATAGCTGAAAATTGCAAAAATCAGCTGCATGACAGGATCAGGAAGATATCTTGACAAAACTATATTTTTTAAAGACTGATTTTAAAATTACTCTGTTAGTTTTTAAAGAAAAGTTATATGAGTAATTCTCAAAACACTTTTCTGGTTTCTGTTTTACAACTACCAGTTTACGCATTTTACAAATAAATGTTTAACTTTTTTATTATTATTATTTATACTATTATTACTTATAATATGAATTATAATAGTTTCTTTATTATTTTAGTAATTTGATGAAGAGAGATGACGAGATTAATCTGACCGAGTCTTTTGGGAGAGAGGAGTAGTGAGGAATTGTGGGGTCCCAGATTGGCTAGTAGGAAGTAAGAAGAGGGGTCTTTGAGGAAAATAGGATGGGAACCACTGCTCTAATTAACTGATTGGATTCTTTGGGTTTAATGGACAAATATAACTGTGTATCATCAGCATAACAATGAAAATTTATCCCATGTTATTTAATGGAAGCATGTACAAGGTAAAGAGTATTGGTACAAGCACTGAACCTTGAGGTACTCCATGACTAACTTTGGTGTACGATGAAGATTCATTATTTACATTTACAAACTGGAATCTATCAGATAGATATGATTTATTAAAATTTAGAGCCGTTCCTATAATTCCAACATCATATTCAAGTCTCTGTAACAGAATATTATGATCAAATGCAGCACTGAGGTCCAACAGGACCAGTGGAGACACCTGTCCATTGTCAGAGGCCATGAGAATATTATTAGTGGCTTTCACCAGTTCAGATTCAGTGATGAGCTCTAAACCCTGACTGAAACTATTAATAGATTATTTCATTGCAGATGATCACGTAACTGACCAGCAATTATTTTCTCTAGAATTGTTGAAAGTTAGATTAGATATAGGTCTATAATTTGCCAGGATTCCTGAGTCAAGGTTATGTTTCTTAAGTAAAGGTTTATCAGGGTTGGCCCAAGGCATAAGCAAACTAAGCAGCTGCTTAGGGCCCCAGGGCCACTAGGGGGCCCCCTAAGTGGAAGCACAGGTTTTAGTAAGTTTGTAGCCTGGTTAAAACCAGACCCTTGTCCTTCACTTCGCTTCGTACTAGGGTCTGGAGTTTCTCCTATAGAGAACCGATTCTTGCTGGAGGCGTGGCCTCTGATGAGGTTACCCAATCATTAACGTTTAGCCGTGACGTATGATGCGCGGAGCTGCAACATACGTCACGTTAGCCTGTCCAGTCCAGTTAGCCTGGCGAGGGCCAGGCTAACTGTTCAGATAAACAGCTCAGAAACCACTCGGTGGATATTTTTTCTGCTACCAGTGTGTAATTATATGTCTTTAATTTACTGACTGTTGGCCTGGATGAAACATTTGAGATAAAATTCGATTTTTTATAATTTATTTTCGTAGCGCACCCGAGGCTGTTTGGAAAATGTCAAACCGAAACAATTTAAATCCAGCAGATTTGACCATTTCGTGAATTGATTTAGGAACTGTTAAGCTCAGGAACCCTTCTGATATAACGTCAGCTAAGAAATATATTTTTTCTCAGCAAAGAAATAATAGTTTTTTACCGTGTTTTCTTGTAAATTCCTTCGTGCCGGCAGCCATTTTAAGCAGGGCAAACTGACTACGTCAGTCGACGTCGTTCAAAACTCCGCCTTCTGTTCTCTGATTGGTCCGGTCAAAAATCTACCGGCGAAATCCTTGTCTATGAGAGAAGTCCCAGACTGAGCAGTGAAGGGAAATGAGAATTGAGCGGAGCTGTGTAGGAAGGCAAGGGCCATGGCTAGGAAGTTTGTGAAGTATTGAGGAAGAAGTAACAAACAGGTCAAATGTGTGGGTAAAGGTTATTTAACATTTTAAGTTCAGCTTTTGAAAATTATTGCATACATTTACATAGTTTTAATAACTACTGTAATTATTCAACTTTAAAAAATTTTTTAAACCATTTTACATGGTTTCAAGTCATTGTTCATTTACATTATTTAAGTATTTCCTTGATATTTTATTTTGTCTGTTTTTGCATAATTTATCTTTATGAATCAAAGTTATTGTATCGATTTGTTGTTGATCTTGCACTACAAATTATTCTGAACCTTACTGTTGCAGTTTTTTGAAACCAAAGATAATAAACTAGATGACACTTTTGCTGGAAAATACAATGAATACTGGTACCCTGATGCATGCTTAATAAACAAGGTAGAAATTTTTTAAAAAGCTAAGTCTGGTCCTCTGGACATTCAAAAAATAAAACAAAACAAAGCAAAAAATATGTAGAAACGTTTCATCTTTCGTCCGAAAGACTTCCTCAGTCTGAGGTGCTGTATTCAGCTCAGTCTTATAAATAGCACCCTCTCACAGTGGATCAACCAGTTGGCTGATGACAGCCGAAACCAGCTGCTCACATGATCAAGGAGGACCATCAGCCTAACGATGGATCGTTAGCACCCTGATGGTTGTTTGCTATTCACAGAGGGCTGAGTGATACTAGCAATAACAGCATTGT
>JBBPBX010012122.1:14697-40967 GCA_038048925.1 Garcialebias charrua | reverse complement strand
CCCAATTTCCCACCTCCCATTTCTGTCCAAAGTGCTGGAGAAAGCAGTTGCTGCTCAGCTGCAGGACCACCTACAACAACACTCTCTGTATGAGAAGTTCCAGTCTGGATTCAGGGCAGCTCACAGTACTGAGACTGCATTGCTGAGAGTTACCAATGATGTCCTCATGGCTGCTGACACTGGTTCTCCCTCCATCCTTGTCCTCCTTGACCTCACTGCAGCCTTCGACACTGTGGACCATAGTATCCTCCTCCACCGTCTTCATGTGGAGGTCGGTCTCTGTGACACTGTCCTGGACTGGTTCAATTCTTTCCTCTCCAATAGGCTGGAATGTGTTAGCCTTGGCAATGCCACTTCCCAGACAGTCGGTGTCTCCTGTGGTGTCCCTCAGGGGTCAGTTCTGGGGCCCCTGCTGTTTTCCCTCTACATGCTGCCTTTAGGTCAAATTATTAATCAGTTCAACATTTCTTTTCACTGCTATGCCGACGACACACAGCTTTACATCAGGACTGGAACATCATCATCATCCCTATCTCCGTCTTCACTCACTGTTCTCTCTGCCTGCCTGGAGGAAATAAAGGCATGGATGAATCAGAACTTTCTTCAATTAAACTGCTCCAAGACTGAGGCCATATTGATTGGCACCCCTCACCAGATACAAACATCAACTTTAACAACAATCTCCTTCTCTGGTCAAGACATCCCCCTCTCCACCTCTGTTACAAATCTTGGAATAAAAATGGACTCTCATCTTACATTTGAAAATCACATTAAGCATCTGTTTAAAACCTGCTTCTTCCATCTTCGAAACATCTCCAGACTTCGCCCATCTCTGACTTTTCCTGATGCTGAGAAGCTCGTCCATGCCTTTGTCTCCTCCAGGCTCGACTACTGCAACTCCCTGTTTATTGGAATCCCTGGTAAAAACCTTCAGAAACTTCAAACAGTGCAGCAAGGATTTTATTGAGAGCTCGTAAATTTGAACATATTACACCCATTCTCCATAACCTCCATTGGCTTCCTGTCACCTACAGAATTCAGTACAAAACTGCTCTCATTACACATCAATGCTTGCACGGAACTTCACCTGACTATCTAAAGGACATTCTTGCACCATATTCATCCACCCGGTCTCTACGATCACAGAACAGTAATTTCCTTCATATTCCTCGGACCAAATTGAGGACCATGGGAGACCGAGCATTCTGTGTGGCTGCCCCCCGCCTGTGGAACTCCCTCCCTGACGACCTGAGAGCTCCACAGTCACTGGTTGACTTTAAAAGCAGCATAAAGACTTTTCTTTTTAAGCAAGCCTATTCTGCCTCCACATGATTTTATCTTTGATCTTAGCTGATATCATTATTGATTTTACTTGATTTTATCACTTGTTTTATTTTATTTATTTTTTAAGCAAGCCTAATCTGCATCCACATGATTTTATCTTTGATCTTAGTCGATATTATTATTGATTTTATTTGATTTTATCACTTGTTTTATTTTGATCTTTGCTTTGTTACACTTTGTAGCACTTTGAGATTTTTATTAATGAAAAGTGCATTATAAATGGAATTCATTATTATTATTATTATTAATATACACACATACATAGGAGCCAAGATGGTCTAGTGGCAGGGCTTTTGACTACGGATCCGAAGGTCGCGGGTTCGCTCCCCGGCCACTACCCAGCTTGGGGTGTCTATGAGTGCACACCTATTTCTCCAGCTCCCCGAGCGCTTTCGGGCTGCTCACTGCACCACCTGGTAGGTGGTTGGGTTAAATGCAGAGACGAATTTCGTCTGTGTATGGGAACATACGCAGATGACAGGAATAGACATTATTATATTATATTATTATACATATATATACACATATATAAATATATACATATACATATATATATTATCCAGAGAAGCTGTGATCAGATACTTTGTGTTGTCTGAAGTTCATCTGGTAGTTTTCAGCAGGAAAAACACATCAGATTTAACAAACTGCATTTATTCCAGAACCGTTAGAGCAAAGACAAAGTCGTCAAGTTGAACTTCACCCAAAAGACTTTATTTCTGCAGTGAAGAACATTTTGATTTAGTTTTATTTACAGTGAAGCTCGTAGAAAAGTTTGAGCTCATTAACTTCCTGAAACTTTTCGTAGAAACTGTCGGCTGTAAAGAGGAATCATTATCACAAAGCAACCGATAAAAATGTTTTACTAACATTTGTTTTTATATATATACAGTATATATATATACCATGTTACAAAGTCCGATGGTAAAACGTAGCCAAAGGTTAAAAAACGAGGTAACGGTTTGTTAAAGTTACGTTCCACGAGGCAGCAGAGACAGGAAGCAGCTAAATTATGCCTCGATATTAAAGAAAATATTTTCAATAAATAAACTGTTCATGACGGTCTAGATAAACGCTGCTAAATCAATATATTCATATCACAAAATAAAGTTTATAATTGTGTACTCATTTGAAAACAATCTAAATACGATATTTTCAGCTTCAGTCATGAACCTCCTCGTTAGCACCTGTCCAGGTAAGAAACAAGATGAAAACAGTTTAACCAAACGTTTGTTTTACTTCATCTGGTTCTGGACTCAGGTCTCGTGGCAGCAGCTTGAGCAGGGGGGGTCCACGTGTGTCCACAGACACCTCGTCCTATCAGTCTCTCCAGACTGTCCAGGGTCCATCCTGTCCAGATGTCTGAACGTCCTCAGTCTCCTCTGGATGTGGAGGAGCAGTGGTTCTACTCCTGGAGAACTGAACTCCTCACCCCACTGCAGAGGAAACTCATTTAAACCTCCTGGATCCACGATCTGCTTCTTTCAGTCTACCCAGAGTTCCTAACCTCAGGTGTGCGTAGGAACGTAGACTGACAGAGGACAATGCCATAAAGCTCAGCTGCCTCTTCACCGCAACGGACCAGAACATAGTCCACAATACTGCAGACATAATCAGTCTGTAGATCTCTCACTCCATTCTTTCCTCACTGCTGTTAGCATCAGTGGCTGCTAGCTGCTGTTAGCGTCAATGGCTGCTAGCTGTTGTTAGCTTCAGTGTCTGCTAGCTGCTTTTAGCGTCAATGGCTGCTAGCTGCTGTTAGCATCAGTGGTTACTAGCTGCTGTTAGCATCAATGGCTGCTAGCTGCTGTTAGTGTCAATGGCTGCTAGTTGCTGTTGAAATTTCAGTGGCTGCTAGCTGCTTTTAGCGTCAATGGCTGCTAGCTGCTGTTAGCATAAGTGGTTACTAGCTGCGGTTAGCATCAGTGGCTGCTAGCTGCTGTTAGCATCAGTGGCTGCTAGCTGCTGTTAGCATCAGTGGCTGCTAGCTGCTGTTAGCATCAGTGGCTGCTAGCTGCTGTTAGCATCAGTGGCTGCTAGCTGCTGTTAGCATCAGTGGCTGCTAGCTGCTGTTAGCATCAGTGGTTACTAGTTGCTGTTAGCGTCAGTGGCTGCTAGCTGCGGTTAGCATCAGTGGCTGCTAGCTGCTGTTAGCATCAGTGGCTGCCAATTTTTAAATCTCATAATTGCACCCAACAGAATCAGTGACAATTCTGTTGGTTGTAATTATGAGATACAAAGCCAGGGGGTGGAGTGAGTCCGGTTCAGTGGCCTCAGGATTCCATCTCTGCTGTTTGCAGATGATGTGGTCTTGTTGGTGTCAAGCCGTGATCTTCAGCTCTCACTGGAGCGGTTCACAACTAGGATGAGGATCACAACCTCCAGATCTGAGGCCATGGTCCTCAGTCAGAGGATGGACTGTCCTCTTCAGGTCCAAGGTGAAGTTCTACCTTAAGTGGTGGAGTTCAAGTATCTCTGGTTTTATTCTCATTTAGCAGCCACTGATGCCAACAGCAGCTAGCAGCCACTGATGCTAACAGCAGCTAGTAGCCACTGATGCTAACCGCAGCTAGCAGCCACGGAAGCTAACCGCAGCTAGCAGCCACTGAAGCTAACCGCAGCTAGCAGCCACTGAAGCTAACAGCAGCTAGTAGCCATTGATGCTAAACGCAGCTAGCAGCCGTGGATGCTAACAGCAGCTAGTAGCCACTGATGCTAACAGCAGCTAATAGCAACTGAAGCTAACAACAGCTAGCATCCCCTGATGCTAACAGCAGCTAGCAGCCACGGAAGCTAACCGCAACTAGTAGCCACTGATGCTAACAGCAGCTAATAGCCACTGATGCTAACATCAGCTAGTAACCACTGATGCTAACAGCAGCTAACAGCCATTGATGCTAACAGCAGCCACTGAAGCTAACAGCAGCTAGCAGCCACTGATGCGAACAGCAGTTAGTAGCCACTGATGCTAACTGCAGCTAGCAACCACTGAAGCTAACAACAGCTAGTAGCCATGGAAGCTAACAGCAGCTAGCAGCCTCTGATGCTAACAGCAGTTAATAGCAACTGAAGCCAACAACAGCTAGCAGCCACTGAAGCTAACAGCAGCTAGCAGCCACTGAAGCTAACAGCAACTAGTAGCCAATGATGCTAACAGTAGCTAGCAGCCACGGAAGCTAACCGCAGCTAGTAGCCACTGATGCTAACCGCAGCTAGTAGCCACTGATGCTAACAGCAACTAATAGCAACTGAAGCTAACAGCAACTAGCAACCACTGATGCTAAAGCAGCTAGTAACCACTGATGCTAACAGCAGCTAGCAGCCACTGAAGCTAACAGCAACTAGCAGTCACTGATGCTAACAGCAGCTAGCAGCCACTGATGCTAACAGCAGCTAGCAGCCACTGATGCTAACAGCAGCTAGCAGCCACGGAAGCTAACTGCAGCTAGTAGCCACTGATGCTAACCGCAGCTAGTAACCACTGATGCTAACAGCAGCTAATAGTAACTGATGCTAACAGCAGCTTGTAGCCAGTGCCACTGATGCTAACAGCAGCTAGCAGCCACTGATGCTAACAGCAGCTAGCAGCCACTGATGCTAACAGCAGCTAGTAGCCAGTGCCACTGATGCTAACAGCAGCTAGCAGCCACTGATGCTAACAGCAGCTAGCAGCCACTGATGCTAACAGCAGCTAGTAGCCAGTGCCACTGATGCTAACAGCAGCTAGCAGCCACTGATGCTAACAGCAGCTAGCAGCCACTGATGCTAACAGCAGCCACTGAAGCTAACAGCAACTAGTAACCACTGATGCTAACAGCAGCTAGCAGCCACTGATGCTAACAGCAGCTAGCAGCCACTGATGCTAACAGCAGCTAGTAGTCCAAAGTTTAAACTTCAGTCTCTGGAGCTGAGCAGGTGGTTGAGGTCAAAGGTCAAAGGATGGTGGATTCTCTTTGCTGGTGTTATGCGCCAGGAGGAGCAGAACCAGCTGGAGCCTGAGGTAGACTTCAGGAACCAGAACTCCTCAGGTTCATGTTAGTCCAGTCTTGGTGTCTCCGTGGGTCCAAACAGGTGAGTGAGGTTCTGTTTGAGCCCGTTTCAGGTACAATAACGACATCAGGAGGAAAATGAAGGCTGATGATGGATCATAGGAGCCCCACGGCCCAACCAGGCAAGGATCAGAACCGACAACCCTCCTGTCAGTTGAGCAGCTCAACCTCAGCAGATGCTGACTTTTGCTGATTCACCTGAAGGCCCCACAGGTGGGTCCAAACCCCTGAAACTGTCCAGAACCAATAAAACTGACAGGTGACTTTGCTTTGTTGTTCCTCAGCAGAACCCTGAATGGACCGGTTCTGTAACCAGTCATGACCTCTGACCTCTGGGTGCAGAGCCATTAACGACAGTTTGGACTTTAAACGGGTTTTTGGTTCCGAGCGAAGGAGTTGAAACTAAAACAACTTTTCCAGAACGTTTCTGGACATTCAAGTCAAAAAGTTCTGAGGAAATGAAAAAACCCAAACGTGATCCTGGAACCAGCAGAGACAGAAAATAAATTAACGTCAGGTAAACAGCGGCGTCGTCTGTAAACAAAAACAAACAAACAAACAAACAAAGTGCGTCACTTCCCCGTCGGCCCTGTTGAATCCAAACAGAACCGCCGTGAGGAACCAGAACCCGTTTCTGTGGGTTTGTCCCCGTTTTTATCTGAACAGAACCTCTGGAGCGGGTCGACGTGTGGTTTCAGTCCTGGTTGGTTCTGGACCCGTTTTACCGACACTCAGAACTCCATGCTCATTTTTCCATTACTTCCTGTTCGTTCATGACCCGGTACGGAACCAGAACCTGGACTCTGCTGGTGAAGCCAGATCAGATTATAGATTATTGCAAAGATGCCGTGACGGTCACAGGAAGTCCGATACATCAGAACCTTCCCGGTTCTGAAGGTCCAAGCTGTGAGGATCTGATGAAGGCCCGCCTCTGGGTCTGAGCCGCCCTGCTGCCGGGCTCGAAAGGTTCTGGTGGCGAGCGGTACCGCCGGCGCCGCCCGGCTCCTCAGCACATGGAGATGGTGACGTTGATGCCCAGGTTCCCGTTGTCGGCGAACAGGTGAGCCACAGACGTGTCGAACACCAGGCAGTCGCTGTTCAAGATGGCCGCCGCCACGCCGTCGTGGATGGAGCGGGGCGTGGCCTCCCAGGTGAGCCGGCGCCGGTTGCCGTTCAGCTCCAGGCGGTAGGCGAAGCTCTCGGCCTGCTTGCGTGTGCCGATGAGGAGGACGACGGCGAAGAACTGCTGGTGCCCCTCGTACTTCTCCTGCTTCTCCAGAACCAGCATGAAGTGGTGGCTGAAGCACGACTGCATCATGACCCAGTCCACGGCGCCGGGCAGGTTGATGTCCGTCGCCAGGAACACGATGTCCTCGCCCTGCGCACACAAACAACACGGGTCAGCTGACATCTAAACCTTGAACCTGACCCGGTACCAGAGTGGTTCTGATGGTGTGGACCCGGTTCTGACCTGCAGCGTGGTGATGGACTTGTGGGCGTGCATCAGGTGAGGCATGACGGCCTCCAGCGAGCCGTGCCACTTGCAGGTGGCGCCGGGGCAGGGACAGGTGTACGGACGGAACTCGCACACCTCCTCGTGGTCCGGTTTCTCGCTGTGGTGCAGCGCCAGCAGGCAGCCGGCCGACGAGTACTGCAGAACAAGAGAACGGGTCGGGTCAGAACCACAGAGCTGCTCCTGCAGAACCTCAGGAACCTGCAGCCGGTTCTGAGACGTGAGCAGGACCCACCGGACCCAGAAACTCGTTTAGTCAGTTCCTAGAATCTGGTTCTGACCGGGTTCACTTTTATTCACCAACAAATTAATAAATATTTAAATTAATTTATAATAAAGTTGAGCTTTGATCTTCTGTCTGACCCGTTCTGACAAATCAGAACTTCAAATAAGAACTGAACGATTTCAAACCTGGTTCTGTTTAAAACGAACAGAACCAGCAGAACCCGACAGTGTCTGTGTTTATTCCTCAGAACAGAACCCGGGTTCTGTTTCGTCTCTGCAGAACCTCAGATCTGAAGATGGCTCCTAAAAGCAGACTGTTGGTGCCGGCCGACATGACAGGCGTAAACACACAAACCACTCAGTGAACCTGTCAGTCCCAGGAAGTGATGTCAGTCCCAGGAAGTGATGTCAGTCCCAGGAAGTGATGTCAGTCCCAGGAAGTGATGTCAGTCACAGGAAGTGATGTCAGTCACAGGAAGTGATGTCAGTCCCAGGAAGTGATGTCAGTCCCAGGAAGTGATGTCAGTCCCAGGAAGTGATGTCAGTCCCAGGAAGTGATGTCAGTCCCAGGAAGTGATGTCAGTCCCAGGAAGTGATGTCAGTCACAGGAAGTGATGTCAGTCACAGGAAGTGATGTCAGTCCCAGGAAGTGATGTCAGTCCCAGGAAGTGATGTCAGTCACAGGAAGTGATGTCAGTCACAGGAAGTGATGTCAGTCCCAGGAAGTGATGTCAGTCACAGGAAGTGATGTCAGTCACAGGAAGTGATGTCAGTCCCAGGAAGTGATGTCAGTCACAGGAAGTGATGTCAGTCCCAGGAAGTGATGTCAGTCCCAGGAAGTGATGTCAGTCCCAGGAAGTGATGTCAGTCCCAGGAAGTGATGTCAGTCCCAGGAAGTGATGTCAGTCACAGGAAGTGATGTCAGTCACAGGAAGTGATGTCAGTCCCAGGAAGTGATGTCAGTCCCAGGAAGTGATGTCAGTCCCAGGAAGTGATGTCAGTCACAGGAAGTGATGTCAGTCACAGGAAGTGATGTCAGTCCCAGGAAGTGATGTCAGTCCCAGGAAGTGATGTCAGTCACAGGAAGTGATGTCAGTCCCAGGAAGTGATGTCAGTCACAGGAAGTGATGTCAGTCACAGGAAGTGATGTCAGTCCCAGGAAGTGATGTCAGTCCCAGGAAGTGATGTCAGTCACAGGAAGTGATGTCAGTCCCAGGAAGTGATGTCAGTCACAGGAAGTGATGTCAGTCCCAGGAAGTGATGTCAGTCCCAGGAAGTGATGTCAGTCCCAGGAAGTGATGTCAGTCCCAGGAAGTGATGTCAGTCCCAGGAAGTGATGTCAGTCCCAGGAAGTGATGTCAGTCCCAGGAAGTGATGTCAGTCCCAGGAAGTGATGTCAGTCACAGGAAGTGATGTCAGTCACAGGAAGTGATGTCAGTCACAGGAAGTGATGTCAGTCACAGGAAGTGATGTCAGTCCCAGGAAGTGATGTCAGTCCCAGGAAGTGATGTCAGTCACAGGAAGTGATGTCAGTCACAGGAAGTGATGTCAGTCACAGGAAGTGATGTCAGTCCCAGGAAGTGATGTCAGTCCCAGGAAGTGATGTCAGTCCCAGGAAGTGATGTCAGTCACAGGAAGTGATGTCAGTCACAGGAAGTGATGTCAGTCACAGGAAGTGATGTCAGTCACAGGAAGTGATGTCAGTCACAGGAAGTGATGTCAGTCACAGGAAGTGATGTCAGTCCCAGGAAGTGATGTCAGTCACAGGAAGTGATGTCAGTCACAGGAAGTGATGTCAGTCACAGGAAGTGATGTCAGTCACAGGAAGTGATGTCAGTCACAGGAAGTGATGTCAGTCCCAGGAAGTGATGTCAGTCCCAGGAAGTGATGTCAGTCCCAGGAAGTGATGTCAGTCCCAGGAAGTGATGTCAGTCCCAGGAAGTGATGTCAGTCCCAGGAAGTGATGTCAGTCCCAGGAAGTGATGTCAGTCCCAGGAAGTGATGTCAGTCACAGGAAGTGATGTCAGTCACAGGAAGTGATGTCAGTCCCAGGAAGTGATGTCAGTCCCAGGAAGTGATGTCAGTCCCAGGAAGTGATGTCAGTCCCAGGAAGTGATGTCAGTCCCAGGAAGTGATGTCAGTCACAGGAAGTGATGTCAGTCACAGGAAGTGATGTCAGTCACAGGAAGTGATGTCAGTCACAGGAAGTGATGTCAGTCACAGGAAGTGATGTCAGTCCCAGGAAGTGATGTCAGTCCCAGGAAGTGATGTCAGTCCCAGGAAGTGATGTCAGTCCCAGGAAGTGATGTCAGTCACAGGAAGTGATGTCAGTCACAGGAAGTGATGTCAGTCACAGGAAGTGATGTCAGTCACAGGAAGTGATGTCAGTCCCAGGAAGTGATGTCAGTCCCAGGAAGTGATGTCAGTCCCAGGAAGTGATGTCAGTCCCAGGAAGTGATGTCAGTCCCAGGAAGTGATGTCAGTCCCAGGAAGTGATGTCAGTCCCAGGAAGTGATGTCAGTCCCAGGAAGTGATGTCAGTCACAGGAAGTGATGTCAGTCCCAGGAAGTGATGTCAGTCCCAGGAAGTGATGTCAGTCCCAGGAAGTGATGTCAGTCCCAGGAAGTGATGTCAGTCACAGGAAGTGATGTCAGTCACAGGAAGTGATGTCAGTCACAGGAAGTGATGTCAGTCCCAGGAAGTGATGTCAGTCCCAGGAAGTGATGTCAGTCCCAGGAAGTGATGTCAGTCACAGGAAGTGATGTCAGTCACAGGAAGTGATGTCAGTCCCAGGAAGTGATGTCAGTCCCAGGAAGTGATGTCAGTCCCAGGAAGTGATGTCAGTCACAGGAAGTGATGTCAGTCACAGGAAGTGATGTCAGTCCCAGGAAGTGATGTCAGTCCCAGGAAGTGATGTCAGTCCCAGGAAGTGATGTCAGTCCCAGGAAGTGATGTCAGTCCCAGGAAGTGATGTCAGTCACAGGAAGTGATGTCAGTCACAGGAAGTGATGTCAGTCACAGGAAGTGATGTCAGTCACAGGAAGTGATGTCAGTCACAGGAAGTGATGTCAGTCACAGGAAGTGATGTCAGTCACAGGAAGTGATGTCAGTCACAGGAAGTGATGTCAGTCACAGGAAGTGATGTCAGTCACAGGAAGTGATGTCAGTCACAGGAAGTGATGTCAGTCACAGGAAGTGATGTCAGTCACAGGAAGTGATGTCAGTCACAGGAAGTGATGTCAGTCACAGGAAGTGATGTCAGTCACAGGAAGTGATGTCAGTCACAGGAAGTGATGTCAGTCACAGGAAGTGATGTCAGTCACAGGAAGTGATGTCAGTCACAGGAAGTGATGTCAGTCACAGGAAGTGATGTCAGTCACAGGAAGTGATGTCAGTCCCAGAAAGTGATGTCAGTCCCAGGAAGTGATGTCAGTCCCAGGAAGTGATGTCAGTCCCAGGAAGTGATGTCAGTCCCAGGAAGTGATGTCAGTCACAGGAAGTGATGCTGCATTCCAGTTACCTCGTATTTTGGGAACTACGAAGTGGCAGTGACGTCATCTCCCCATCTACCACTTGAAAACACGTTCCGGTTACCCTGGTGGTAAAACAAGATGGACGCACGCATTGTTTTTGTTGCTGTTTCGGAATATAATAAATTACTAAACATATATGCACTCCAGACTACCAGTTATGCACTCCAGACAACCAGATATGCACTCCTGACACAGAACATGTCAAAGAAGAAAGATGAACGTCGAAGGTAATAGATTTAATATATATTTTTCTCGTTGGGAAAAAGAAAAACTGGCTTTACAGCTAAAAAAAAAACGTCTTCGCTCACTGCACAGCAAAACATGTAGGGGGTTTACGATATGTTGAAGAAACTGTACAGTGGTTGCTTTATTTTGCTAAATAAATAAGTTGCTAACACCGGTTGCTAACCCTGCTGACCACTTGACCAGGTCACCCTTGTAAAAGTGATCTCGAACGTGCAAAATAACTGGTAAAATAAAGGTGATTGATTTTATGATATATAACACCATCAGAAAGTTTTGGTTTGTAGCCTGACACTACAGTACTGTTGTTGTTTTTTTACAATCAACCTTTATTTAGTCAGGTAAATGTCATTGAGCCTCGTGAACTCATTTAAAAAAGTGACCTGCTACAAACTAAAGAATGATTAACAGCAATGGTAGAATTTCCTTAAATAATAGACAACACAAGAGAGAAATATATATTTTTTCTTTTAAAACAAAGTATCAAAGACTAGAAAAACATTATAAGGTAGATGTATAAATCAAAGACAGGAACATATCTGCATTGGTTTTTTGCCAGGATTCCAAGAGATTCAACTATTCTCCAGATTCCAACAGTTTCCTGAAAGTAGCTGTCTGAAATGTGTATTTTTCACATAAACAAGAAGTCAAATGATGAAAAAATGACAGAGAATTGCAGCTCATTATTAACTTTATGTCTGTCTGAAATAAACACTGTTTTCCCATTGCAGAGTTGTCTTGGACCCTACCATGCTGCCAGAAAACCCATCCATCCTGAAGAACAATGGTGCTCTAAGTGAAGCAGACAAGCAACGTAACGCTGAAATCAGCCGTGGAAGGGTGATTGTGGAGCAAGCCTTCGGATGTTTGAAGTGCAGGTGGAGACGGCTTTGTGACGTGCAGAATACCAGAACTGATGTGGTGGTGAAGATCATAGTGGCTGCCTGCATCCTCCACAACTTGGGACGTGGGCCATCACAAATTTGTCAGCAGCATGCAGACGGGTCCCCCAGGGAGGATGATGAAAATGAATAACTCTTAGAATTCCGGTGTGTAAAAGAAAAAATAATAGGTAGTATGTTGTTTTGCGTCTTCCTACATTAGCGCAGTTGTTCATGACAAAACTGTCTGTACAAATGTACTTAAAAGACTGCTATAATGAAGCTTAATAAACATTTTTCTTTAAATACAGCATTTTGTCTTTGAGTTGTGACAAAAGTTCCAATCTCAGTTGTCTGAAAGTTTCAGTTTTAATTACAAAATGTGCAACAGAACAGCATTTTCAAAATTCATACAATCAAAGGCACTGAAAACCAAACATTTTTACTGGGCCGAACCTGAGCAAAATAAACAATGTGAAAACAAAAAAAACTTTAAAAAAAAAACAGAAGTTGTTTTGTGCAAAACAATAAGAAAGTTTACAGTACAGCTACATTTTTTTGTAGCATCTGGGCTGATTTCATTTGCTCCTGGGTTGATTTCATTTGCTCCATCATGTCCTGATGTCGCTGTTGACTGTTTTCCTCTGACTGGCGGAAGAACTCCAAAACCTCACTAGACCTTCGCTTGCGAGTGGAACACGCATGTGTTCAATCGAGAACAGTGTCTGTTCTTTATTAAAACTGTCATTCTCGCGGATGGGGGACTCTGCGTGGCTGCTGGTTGATGGAGAGTCTTCACAGTTCTCTGAAAAAATCATATAAAAAGAAAAAAACACAGTATTGTTAAATTCATTATACAGTAATTGGTTTGGTTTGCATTAAAACTTATTTCTCCTAAATCTTACCAGCTGTGCTGTCCTGTGCAGGTTGGATAAGCTCAACTTTCATAGTGAGGTTTGCATCAATGTACAAACTGGACAAATCCCCTGCACTGCGATACAGGCTGCCAGAAAATGTTGTTGTTCTCTGCTCATCAACAAACATGTTGTTGTACTGGTCGAGGTAGAAAAACAAACACAACACACAGTTACTACACAAATATACACGTCCTAACACATAAATATCATACAGGATTATAGAATGTTTCTAAACACGGATCTTTGGAAACCAAATATATATTTTTTTAACCACAGTTTAGTGCTAATTTATAGTCAGTTCAACAAACAATGTGTGTTTAGTTCTGGGTTGGCTAACAAAATAAGCCACAGCGCCAAAGAAAACAAGGGTAAAAAATATATATTTTAAAATAAAATTCATAACTAATAGTTACTTTTTTAATGTGCTGAATAATAAAATGTGGCGAATGAAAGTCGCTGCCGCTGGCCTACAGAACTGTTGTGATCCAAACAACGACAAAAACAGCCGTACGCCGCATGACATGCAACTAAACACAGGTTTTTAATGTGATCTGTGTTCACAAGCATACGCTTAAAGGGATTGTGACATGATTTTTTTACTATTCATAAAATTGCTCAAAATATATATATTTTATCATTTAAATATGTTTGTTTTTGCAAACAAAATGATAAATCACTTTAATTTTGCTTTAAAAGTAATTTTGAACTTCAAGCCGTGTTTAATCATGGGAAATCCCATTACACGCGAACGCACCATATGTGATGTCACACTGGGCAGAGCTCTGGGCTTGTCACAGTGCGCAGGTATGAGCAGCTCGACATGAAGGAAGTCTGAAACAGCATCGGACCTAAATTAGATCCTGTTGTTTCTTGTTCCATCACCCAAACAATTTTCTGCTTCCCAAAATGAAGACAAATAGCTCAAATCTTCACATAGATTGCTAAATTCGTCCAGTTTTAAATTGTCCGCTATTAAAGACACCACAGCCCTCTGCCCAGTGTGACATCACATATGGTGCGTTCGAGTGTAATCGGATTTCCCATGATTAAACACGGCTTGAAGTTCAAAATCACTTTTAAAGCAAAATTAAAGTGATTTATCATTTTGTTTGCAAAAACAAACATATTTAAATGATAAAATATATATATTTTGAGTAATTTTATGAATAGTAAAACAATCATGTCACAATCCCTTTAAGCTGTGTGTGTGATTAAAAAACACACAACAACATTTTACAACTGTTATTTTAGTAAAAGTTAAGGAGTTCACTTACTAAGGACGCGAGTGGCCGCCATTTTGAATACGTCACTGGGATAAACTGGGGGCCGAAAAAATTGCCCCACTTCACGAATGGGAGTTTCCCACTGGAGCGGGCGTTCCAGTTAAAATCCACCACTGGGACCTTGGAAATCCCCACAATACGAGGTTACTGGAACGCAGCATGATATCAAAGAGGAACCTAGCGTTGTAGCAGCAGTTAACCACACAGAATAATCTGACGTTTCTTTAAATTACATGTACAGTTTTAAATTACATGTACAGTATTTAGAATCTATCAGAGACAAAGAGTTTTAAAACCAGGAAGTTCCCCTTTGATGTCACTTCCTGTTTCACTCTTGGCAGAACCAAGTTCAAAAGTGACAAAAAAAAAGGGTAAAATTGTGTGTTTTATGGTAAATTCCTTAAATGTTAAAAGGTTTGTAGAAGATTTAAAGTCAAAGTCATCTTCTTTAGGTCTCTCAGGCACAGCAGCGCCCCCTCATGGAGACAAATATCACTATTTGATTTAGTCAAAGTCAACTTTATTGTCAGAACTGCAATTTGTACAGGACATACACAGGATTGAAATTGCGTTTCTCTCAGTCCCTCGGTGCAACAGTAACCATCTAAACACTAAACACTAAAACATTTAATAAACATAAGCATAAAATAGTAAAAGTGTAACACTGTCCTGAGTTTTTTCATAGTAGTATAAAAGTATGAAAATTTACACCAACACTGAAACACCAAACACCCAATGAACATAAGCATAAAATGAAATAATAAAAGTGTAATACTGTCCTGAGTTTTTTCATAGTAGTATAAAAAGTATAAAAAGTATATCTATAAAATAAACTGAAGGTTCTAGCATTGACATTTGCAAAGAGTGGCACAGCAGCATATAAGTTAATGTACACAGTATATGTATGAGGTAGTTGATGTTGGTATAGAGGCAAAGTGGCATATGCAGTAAGGCACATAAGGCACATTTGGCATCCTTAGATAAGGCTAGTCAGAGAATACTGTATATGTATCAGCAGTAGTGTAGATATAAAAGTAGTGTAAATGTAAACAGTAGTAATAAATGTAAAACAGTAGTAATAAATGTAAACAGTATTAATAAATGTAAACAGTGAATGTAAACAGTAGTTTGTGTGGTAATGTGTGAGAAAGTTTTTTGTGTTAAGGCAGTTCAAATGGGAGGGGAGGCAGAGCAGGCAGAGTGTTTAGCATTCTGACTGCCTGATGAACAGAGCTGTCTCTCAGTCTGCTGGTTCGAGCCTGGAGACTCCTCAGTCTCCTCCCTGATGGCAGCAGTCTAAAGCAGCTGTGTAGTGGGTGTGTGGGATCACCTGCCATGCGGTGGGCTTTCCGAGTGAGGCGTTTGCTGTGTAAGTCCTGCAGTGAGGGCAAGGAGGTGCCGACGATCTTCTCAGCTGCTTTCACGATGCGCTGGAGGCTCTTGCGGCAGGATGCAGTACATGCACCAAACCACACAGTGATGCAGCTGGTCAGGACACTTTCTATGGCACCTCTGTAGAAGGTGCACATGATGGAGGTTGAAGCTCCAGCCCTTTTCAGCTTGCGGAGAAAGTAGAGACGCTGGTGAGCCTTCTTTGCCAGTGCTGCAGTGTTCCTGCTCCAGGACAGGTCCTTTGAGACGTGCACTCCCAGGAACTTGGTGCTGTCTACTCTCTCCACTGCGGTGCTGTTGATGGTCAGAGGGGCATGTTGGGCATCCTTCTTCCTGAAGTCCACAACAATCTCCTTTGTCTTCTCCACGTTGAGAGTGTGGAGGCTGAGGTAGACCGTAGACGTTAAAACTGTTCAAAAACTAAAGTTCTCAATTTATACTGATCGGGGGTGGGGCCAACACAGCAGGTGGGCGTGGACTATAAGTCGTCAGTGTTGGTGCGCTGCATGCGGGGACAGAACCACTAGCGTCAGCCTTAAAGGGCTGCACCTGTACTCATAGAATCTGGGCTTACAGTACGTAACCAACACCTCTGATACATAAAACCTGGGACTGATGTTGGACAGAGACAGAAACCAGGACACGTCTCTTCGCTCATCTCATTGTCTCAGCACCGCAGAGACGTCCTTGCTGCTCTAACTTCTAACTTTAAATAAGGTTGTTTTCACAGCTGATAGTCCAGTAGACTCGGTTCAGTTGGGAACCAGTGTTCAGAACATTTGTTTATATTTCAGCTGGTGCGGTTCTCGTTCAAACTGCACTGAGCAGTCGACCTGTCCCCCCCCCCCCCTTGACTGTGGGGGCGCTGCACCAAGAACTACTGAAGGAAACAACACGTAAACCTCTGAAGACCTTCTTCTTCTGAAAATAAAAATGGAGTGGTGTCGTATTTTAGCGGTTTCAGGATTTCTGTTTTGTCATTTTTCCACAATGGACTCAGCATGAGAGGAAGAGGAGGCAGAAGACCAAGGACAATGTTGTTTTTCACACAAGACAGCTCCGTATGAGGTAAGAGAAACGGGTTGTATTTACCCAGAATGCCCTGAGCTGTACATGTAGTCCACTTCCTGCTTTTGGAGCGGTCTCCGGTCCGCTTGCATCCACACTGCATTCAAACCATGCTAGAGTTCACTTCAGCTGGACCAAGACCTAGGTTTTTAGGCAGACCAGAGTTCAATTTGTTGGTCCACATCAGAGTTTGGTTGCACATTCACACCTCCCCAAACGAACCGGACTTTCTAGGCAAATGGACTAGAGTGGGACTAAAAAAGACGGAACAGGGCTGATGTGGATGCACCCTTAGCCTGGTTAAAACCAGACCCTTGTCCTTCACTTCGCTTTGTACTAGGGTCTGGGACTTCTCCCATAGAAAACGATTTCTCCGGTAGATTTTTGACCGGACCAATCAGAGAACAGAAGGCGGAGTTTTGAACGACGTCGACTGACGTCGTCAGTTAAAATGGCTGCCGCCACGAAGGAATTTTCATGAAAACAAGGTAAAAAACTATTATTTCTTTGCTGAGAAAAAATATATTTCTTAGCTGACGTTATATCAGAAGTGTTCCTGAGCTTAACAGTTCCTAAATCAATTCACGAAATGGTCAAATCTGCTGGATTTAAATAGTTTCGGTTTGACATTTTCCAAACAGCCTCGGGTGCGCTACGAAAATAAATTATAAAAAATCGAATTTTATCTCAAATGTTTCATCTAGGCCAACAGTCAGTAAATTAGAGCCATATAATTACACACTGGTAGCAGAAAAAATATCCACCGAGTGGTTTCTGAGCTATTTATCTGAATAGCCTGGACCTCGCCAGGCTAAACTAACAAAACTCCGCCTTCTGTTCTCTGATTGGTCCGGTCAAAAATCGACCGGAGAAATCGTTGTCTATGGGAGAAATGCCAGACCCTAGTACAAAGCGAAGTGAAGGACAAGGGTCTGGTTTTAACCAGGCTAATGCACCCTCAAAATAAAATAAAAACACTTCAGCTTCACCTAAAACTGAGGAAAACAAATATGGATTTATAAAAAGGTTTGAAGCAGCTACACAATATTTATTCAACACACACACACACGCATCATCTGCCAGCTCAGAAACCGGATCAGGACTTTCCGTGTTCAGGACAGTAGAACCTGTCTGTGGTGCATTAAGAACTCAGTGCGGGTTGATACCAGTCAGGATAAAAGAAGAGTCGTTGGTTAATGGGACGGTAAGGAGACACCGTCCCCCGCTGGAGCTTTCATCAGAACCAAAGATCCCTCCTCCCATCACTGCTGGGAAATGGACCCAGCAGGGCCCAGTTCACTGGGTCTGCTCCGCAGACATAAATACATAGACGCCCCATTGGGCGCTGAATCTTATGTCGACGTCGACGCCATTTTAAATGTAACAAAAGTGAAGAGAGAAGATGTCTCATTCATGTGCTGCGTGGAATTGTACCAACCGGTTTACAGCACAAACCAGAACTAATGGTGTTACCTTTCACAGGTAAGAATGAAAATATACTTATGATTGTAGTAGTAGTAGTAGTAGTAGTAGTAGTTTCTTTATTTCAGATACAATACAAGATCCATATATGTATATAAAAAGAGTAAAACATAAAAAAGATTAAAAAGTCCATCATATTGTCATTATAGGGACGCCATTTCTTCTGTGGTCCACACTGCTCTCACCCACCTGGATCAGAAGGACTCATACGTGCGTCTGCTCTTTGTGGACTTCACATCTGCCTTCAACACCATGATCCCCCAAACTCTGATAGACAAACTATCTACACTTGGACTAAGCCCCTCTATTTGTAACTGGGTACTAGACTTCTTAACAGACAGACCACAGTCCGTGAAGATCCACAACTTCTCCTCCTCCACCATAACCCTCAGCACTGGCTCTCCTCAGGGATGTGTGCTGAGCCCCCTTCTGTTCACTCTGCTCACATATGATTGTACAGCCACACTTCCAGGCTGTCATATTGTTAAGTTTGCAGATGATACAGCGGTGGTGGGATGCATCACAAACAATGATGAGTCCAGCTACAGACAGGAGGTGGAACACCTGGAGAGCTGGTGCAAAGAGAATAATCTTCACATGAATGTGAAGAAGACAAAGGAGATGATTGTGGACTTCAGAAGGAACAAACACACCCACGCCCCACTGAAAATAGGTGGGTCTGCAGTGGAAGTGGTCTCCAGCTACAAATACTTGGGTGTACACATGAATGATAACCTCAGCTGGAGCAACAACACCACCAGCCTGATCAAGAAAGGTCATCAGAGACTCTACTTCCTCAGACGGCTGAGACGTGCTGGTCTGAGCAGCCCAGTTCTCACCTCGTTCTACAGGTGTGCAGTGGAGAGCGTCCTGTGCTCCAGCATCAACGTGTGGCATGGAGGCTGCACAGTTGCAGAGAGGAAAGCTCTACAGAGAGTGGTGAAGGCTGCACAGAAGTCTGTTGGAGTCAGTCTCCCCACCATCACAGACATTTACACCTCCAGATGCAGGAAAAGAGCCACCTGCATCATGAAAGACCTCACTCACCCAGCACACTCACTCTTTGCCCCACTCCCCTCAGGACGGAGGTTGAGGAGCATCAAATGTAGAACCACTAGACTGAGGAACAGCTTCTACCCTGAGGCTGTTAGACTCATGAATAAATAAATAATAATAAACACTGCAAAATATCACATCATGCTGATGCTGATCTGTTTTCTTGTTGCTGTGTTCATCTGTGACCATCTGCTCATACAGACTCATGTTCGTGCTGCTGTTTATTTCCACTATATTAGGCTTAGTGTATTACTAGTTGATGTTTTTCTTAGTTAATTCTAGATGTTATTACTGTTTTTCTCTTGCATTTGTTGTTGGATGTAACTGGGACCCCGTGTACATAATCTCGTTTTCATCACATGTACCACATGCGGTGCAAATGACAATAAAGACTCTGACTCTCTCTCTCTCTCTCTCTCTCTTTTACTGACTTTGTGGCTAATAATACTATGAATTTGTGTGCATAATACTGTGCATTCCTGCGGTGAAGCATCCAAACAACCAAGCTCTTTCTTATTTAACTAAATCGGCCCAAACTAACTGATCATTTATTGCTTAGCAAACTTTTTTATGTAGGTTTCCCAAAGATAAAGAGCTGAGAAAGTGATGGAAGCTGCTGTCAGAAGGTTTTCTGCTGGTCCTTCATGCTCTGCAGTGATCATTCTAGAGCAGAGGACTTTGACAGGACAGGTGACCGTCAGGATCAGAGCTGGAACTGTTCCTTCTTCTGTTCGCAGCTCATCTCCTCCAGAGGGAAGACACTGTGCTGTAAGGATCATAATTCAATACTGACACATCATTTCTATCTGTCATGGGATGCATCATCAACATTGACACTCTGATGATGATGATTCCAGAACAGCTTCAGCGTCATCGATACGTCTGCACCTACGGCTTTAGCCAGGATCACTTGGAGCTCCTCTTTAATTCAATCAGGATTTCTGACTTGTTTTACCGTGTGGTTTGTCTCTATGTGTGTATATTATCCAGGTAACTGTGGTGTTTGTGTGTTTTAGGAGGCTGGAATAACATCCCTTCAGCCTGTCTGTTCCAGGACATCTTCTGACATTTGATGGTGCGGTGTGGTGTGTCTCCAAGCACATCAGAAAATGTGGTGGCACAGGATGAGACACTGTCCCTGTCTGCTTCAGAGATGTCCTTTTCTCCAGCAGCAGAAGAAACTGAAGAGCTTCAATCCCCTTTTGCCAACATTCCTGCTTTAGTGTATATTTATATAAAGTACATGTATTATAAAAACCGGGTTCCAAAAAAGTTGGGACACTAAACAAATTGTGAATAAAAACTGAAGGCAATGATGTGGAGGTGCCAACATCTAATATTTTATTCAGAATAGAACACAAATCACAGATCAAAAGTTTAAACTGAGAGAATGTATCATTTTAAGGGAAAAATATGTTGTTTCAAAATTTCATGGTGTCAACAAATCCCAAAAAGTTGGGACAAGTCCATTTTTACCACTGTGTGTCATCCCCCCTTCTTCTTCCAACACTCAACAGACGTCTGGGGACAGAGGAGACCAGTTTCTCATGTTTAGAAATAGGAATGCTCTCCCATTCATGTGGGTTAAAAAAAAGGAGTTTGTGTTAACCACAGGCATAACACAAACTCCTTTTTTAAAATCCAATAAAAGACAAACGTAAAATAAGTTGAACCAGGTGAGAATCGAACCCGAGTCAAGATAAAGTTTAGAGTGGAAAGCCGACGCTCTTCCACTGAGCCACCGAGGCGCATTACCTTTTCTAGGAGTCCACTTTTCCCATAAAGGAATCGCCCCTCGTAAAATCCTGGCTACGCGCAAGAGTTAGAGAATATTAGTTGTATTTTAATGAAATTCAGCTCGAGCTGAAAGGCGGAAATGCTCTGTATTGGTGCGCGCTTCGTGTTATTTACGTTCTAACATAAGCTGATTTGTGATCAGTCATTAACAAAAATTAAACTCTGAAACACTAATTCAGCTAACAAATATTTTTTAGGGGTTTCTGTACAGTAGTTAAATTTTAATGAGATTCAGCTCGCGCTGAGGTTGTTGTTAGAACGAGTTGATGACTCAACACGCAGCAGTCCCGCCCCTGCTGCAAACAACGAATCAAATGATGAGCAGTACATGACGTCAAACTGGGCCCGGGAGCTCGGCCCGATCAGAACCTCCGTTGGCGGGGTTCCAAAACTCGGGCTGCCGCCGGCCCGAGAAGGCAACTGCGAACCACACGAACCCGGGTTAGAAGCAGGGTGGGGCCGGGAAGGGCCGTGCAGTGCGAAAACGGCTTCTGAGAAGCTCTTTTTATACCAATCATGTTGTCAATGACCTAATTAGTGTTAATTGGTCTTCCAGTTGTTCGTTATATGCTCAATTTCCTTTTTCCAGCCACTTATTGCTTCTTGTCCCAACTTTTTGGGGATTTGTTGACACTGTGAAATTTAGAATCAACATATTTTTCCTTTAAAATTTGACATTTACTCAGATTAAACTTTTGATCTGTCATCTATGTTGTATTACGAATAAAATATTGACATTTGCCATCTCCACATCATTGCATTCAGTTTTTATTCACAATTTGTTTAATGTCCCAACTTTTTTGGAATCCGGTTTGTATATACATGTAAGAAATCAAAATCAGAACCAGGAACCAGAAGCAGGTCTCACCAGGAATCACCTGGTTGCTTTAGTCCAGGACTCACCTGACTTCCTGGCAGAGGTCTAGTGCGTCCGACTGGTCGCCGGGTTCTGTCCCTGACCTCTGACCCCTGCTGCTGCTGGCCCGCGCTGGCCGTGGCGCCACTCGATGATCCGACTCCATGGTGGCGGTGCCAACCCAGCAGACAGCGCCACTGAGCCAGCTCCCTGAGGAGGGGCAGGCAGGACGCCGGGCACAACATGGAGATGCAGCTGCAAGCACGAGCCCAACCGCCACATTAGTCCAGGTTAGATAATCCAGAGTCGGATTAAAACAGAAGCTTTAGTCCTGAAAAATCTGAGTTTAAAAGTTTCAGAGATAATCTAACTCTCAGCTTCACTGTCAGTACGTGCGTACTTTTGATCTGTGATTTGTTCTATTCTGAATAAAATATTAGATGGCACCTCCACATCATTGCATTCAGTTTTTATTCACAATTTGTTTAGTGTCCCAACTTTTTGGAATCCGGTTTGTAAATACAGTATATACATATACCGGTACATACATAAATATATATATACAAAGCGCTTTGGGGTCCCTCATAGGGGGCTGGAAAGCGCTATATAAATAAGCTCCATTTACCATTTACCATACACGGGCGGCCGTGGTGTAGTGGTAATGGCAGTCGACCCCTGATCGGAAGGTTGGAGGTTCGAATCCCGCATCCGCCCACCATGTGTCGTTGTGTCCCTGGGCAAGACACTTAACCCCGAGTTGCTCCCGGTAGGTCTGGATGGCGCCTTGCAAGGCAGGCTACCACTACCGGTGTATGAATGTCTGAATGAATGGGTGGATGGCTGGTATTGTAAAGCGCTTTGGGGCTCCTCACAGGGGGCTGGAAAGCGCTATATAAATAAGCTCCATTTACCATTTACATACACGTACATAAATATACAGGTGGTCCCCGACTTACGACGGCCTCGACTTAAGGCGATCCGACTTTACGAACGCATCATATTAATAAAAATATGAAATTAAAATATATATTTTTCTTTTGTTGTGTGTTTAAATGTTCTTTATTTCATGTGTACAACACTTTGTTGTAGCTGTGGTTGTTTTAAATGGCTTTATAAATAAAGTATCATTATTATTATTATTATTTTTAAGCCTATTTGCGCAGTTTCCGACAGTTTCCTCCAGTTTTCGGCACTGCCACCGTGTTTGCCATTTTGCGGTTAGCTTCGGTTAGCTTCGACACGGACCCGACGGGCGGCGGAGACGCCTGCTGCAGCCGGGAGCTCGCCTCGATGTCCGCCTGGTAGCCTCAGATGTTGGATGAACACCGAGCTAACTTGCTACAATGCGGATAAACAGCTGCACAGCCTTTTGGAGGGACGACACCGAGCTAACAGAGGGGCTAAAATGCTAACGCGGCTCCACCGGGGACACGGAGCTGAACGGGCGGCGGAGACCAGCTCACAGTAAGAAATTGTATTTTTTTAAATTACTGTATGCAATGTTTCCCCTACATAACCTGCCATGGCGGGGTGGTGGGGGGGGGGGAGACGGACAGAGACACGTCCTGAGCTGCGCAGACGTTGTTGCGGTTTCTTGGGCTTGTTTTGAAAGTAACTTCGCTTGTTTGGGCTTGTTATTATTTGTTCTTTATTATTTGTCTAGAGCAGGGGTCTGCAACCTTTTCGATCCAAAGAGCCATTTCTGCTCCTTTGTTCACTAAATTAAACGTGACCGGAGCCACAACACCTGCTGCAACTGGGATTTTCAACTGGTGGCCCACGGACCACTTTAAGTTTGTTGGAGGACGTTTTTCTGGCCAGCAGGAGTGACTTTATAAAACTAAAAATTTCTAATGATTTTTAACATTTACTGCTATTTTTACATTTTAAGATAAAATAAAAGACAAGATTCTTGTAAAGAAGGAAAAATTTATATAGTTTTGCCCAGTTTCTAAAAACTAAAACGATAAACTATGCAGGCCTATGTGATTTATTTTTTTAACTGTAGAAAAATTAGGTATCCTACTTAAAAGAAATAAAGCATAAAGTGAAAGTATGTTTTACTCCTTGTAATGTAGGAAAACTTCTAAAACTAACCCTTCCAGTTGTTATAAGAACCAATAAAATTCAGTTTTATGTCAGTTTTGGTCAAAGCTTGAAAGAGCCGCTGCAGAGGGACCAAAGAGCCGCATGTGGCTCCTGAGCCGCAGGTTGCAGACCCCTGGTCTAGAGTGACAAGACCACATTAAAATGAGCTCCAATAAGTGGAGGAAATATGGGAAAAATATAATAAAGAATGGGAGAAAGAGCACACACTTAAAGCATGATTCAGGATAGAGATTAAAGAAAGTTTTTTGTTGACTTAGCTTACTATGAGTTTGCTGTTTAATTTTAATTTTATTTTTTAATTTGTACGCATCCTTTATGATTGTCTGTTGTTGTCGTTGTCCACTGTTGTCATCACTCTTAGTTTAAAATTCAGGTCTCTCTGGTAAATGAGTCCCAGAGGCTGATTAATTTGTATAAATATGCCAAATGTATTTTTATTTTTTAGAGTGGATATGTTCTTCAAAGTCTTTAGCATAATTTTGCTATATGTAATGCCATAATAACTGTATGTTTACAGTATACTGTTTATAAACGGCCCTTGGTTTACACAATGGGGTGGGGTGCCTGTTGGGCTTGTTTTGGGCTTGTTTTTATGGGGCTGGTCGCTTGTTTCTGTCGCAGATATACTGGCAGATAGAGACAAAGCCGAAAGCGCGCAGTTTTAAGAGCAGAGGAGAGCCAAACATTTCAGCCGCACTCAGTTTTATTTATTTTTCGGTGGAGGTGAGACTAGGGTGAGCCGTGCGCTCAGTGTGTGTGTGGTGGGTGGGGGGTATCAGCTGAGTGTTCAGCACGAGGCTGTTTTATGGTTTTTTTCTTCAGCTAATGCACCTGCAGTGCGAGCTGCTAGTTCAGCATTACATCAGTGCCGACAGGTGTTTGGAGTGTTGGGTAGGCGGGGCGCTCGGTTCTGTTGAGGGGGCGGGGCGCCCCGCCTATATAATGGTAGGGGAAACACTGCTGTATGTCTCTAAATGTAATGTACTGTATGTGTTTTTTAATAATTATGTAGGGTACTGTGTTAGGATAGGCGAAGTGCTTGGTAACTTACAGTACCGTACATGTACGTGTATCAGTGGCGCCTGGGGTGTGCTTTCCGACTTACGACGATTTCGTGTTACGAACGGTGCGTAGGAACGGAACTCGTTCGTAAGTCGGGGACTACCTGCATATATACATACATACACATTATATATATAAAATTAAACTCATTAGTTCTGTAGTGAATAATCTTGAGCTGCAGCCCAGAACCAAAACTGAACCTGAACATGTCCAAACAGGTGACCAGAACCAGAACAGCAGCCTGATTTTTAACCAGTACAGGCAAAAGAGAGCACATTACACCAGTCTTGGCCTCCCTGCACTGGTTCATCTTCAAATCCAGTTCAAAATTCTCCTGTATGTCTACAAATCACTGAACAGACACCCCCCCCCCATCTCTCTGATTTGATACACCCTTATGTCCCACCACCACGTGCTTTGAGGTCAGAGGACCAGGTACTTTTAACAGTTCCAGGAACTCGTCTTATGCAGAGGTGACAGGACCTTCTCTGTAGCAGGACCAAGACTCTGGAACGAGTTACCTCTGCTCGTCAGACAGGCCCCCTCCCTCTTGGTTTTCAAATCCCGTTTAAAGACCCACTACTATTCTGTTGCTTTCAACACCAGATGATCTGTGTTTGGTTGTTATATTTATTATCTGCAATGTTTTTATGTCTATATTCTGGTTTTTACTTAATTGTGTGTGTTGCCTGTTGTTTGTTTGTTTGTTTGTTTGTTTGTACAGCACTTTGGTTGGCCTTGTTGCTGTTTAAAGTGCTTTATAAATAAAAAGGTATGGTCTTGCAGCTCCAGAGAACGCTCCTCTGACCTCAGAGAAGGGTTCAGAAACGGTCTCAAGTCCACTCCCTAAGATCTCTGAACTAGAACTAGAACCAGAACTGGATTTATTCATCTTTTCACGGAAGTCCAGGTCCGGCCCAGTTTCCAGAACCAGCTCTGCAGCTTCAGGATCAAACCTGAACCCGTCATGCCAAACTGAAGCTGCTGCAGGTTTTTGTCCCCTGCGGCTCTCCGTACAGAACCAGACGGTCCGTCTGCATGTGCTCAGAAGAGATCATGTAACGACCCGCGGGTCCGGCCATGCTGGGTTCCTGCAGAACCAGCATGACTCGGCTCAGATCAGCTCCAGGACCGCCGTCAGAAAACCTTCATGTTTACGTCTCAAATCCAAACCCGAGAAGTGAAACTCCAACCTTCTCCAGTTCTGATGACCCATGGAGTGATGCGTTCATGAACAGCTGGGAAACACCATCCTCCTGAGTCACACAAACATCCTGATGTCCTGAAACCAGCTTCAGTCGGTTTGAATGAAAACATCTGTTTGTTTCAGCAGAGTGTTTACTGGGGACTACTTTCTTCGGCGTAGTAATACTTGTTTTAAAACGTGTACTCGATGTGCTGACACTCCTAAAGTTACAGGCTGTACCCACTCTTTGAGCTCATTAAAGTCAGCGTGGTAAAAA
>JBBPBX010012122.1:0-13558 GCA_038048925.1 Garcialebias charrua | reverse complement strand
CACATGGGTGTACTGAACCGTTTCAGTACGGCACGTTCGGTTCGGTCCACCTGCGTACCGTTTCGGTTATTTTTTCACTCATTAAATTTTATTAACGGGAGATTATGCACCGTGGAACTAAAATTCCTAGCCGTGTTTCAGCACGGCGCTATTATCTTGCAGCACGTGTAGCATTAGCAGCCTAGCATCTTGTTGCAGTCTCCTGATTGGGAACGTTATGACTTTGTTGTTAAAAGACGAGCTCAAATCCAAAGCTGTGCGTGGACGTTGTTTCACGGAGACTAACACATCTGACTTGTTAACGTACCACAGGGCTGGGCCATAGCATATCGTTCCCGGTAATAACGGTTAAAAAAAAGCTTGCCCGGGCAAAAAAGTTATATCATGATATGCTAATTTCATGACGTAATACGTCGGGGCGCCCCGCCCCCTTAATATCCGAACGCTTCAAACAACTGTGCACCTCCCCTCCACCAGTCTGTACTGGTGTAAAGCTAATTAGTTACTGCTAAAATGCTAAAAACAAACAACGCGCGCACGTCTCAGCTGTCTCTCCCCCCTGCTCTAAACTGCAGGTAGAGACAGCTCAAATGTCTCCCCCTCCCCTGCTCTGAGCAGCCAGTGCATGAGTCCCCCCTCGCTCCAAACCAGGGGTGTCAAACATACGGCCCACGGGCCGGATCCAGCCCGCCAGGGGGGTTTTAGTGGGCCGAGGATGAATCTGAATTATTAAAACAAAGAATAAACGTTATTTTCTTTAAAATCTGCAGTTCCTATGTTGTCCGCTAGAGGCGCTGTGTTTTAGTCAGTTCCTATGTTGTCCTACTCAAGTCGGGTGCCTCTAGGACCCAGGGGCGCTGTGTTTTAGTGAGTTCGATAGGCTCTGTGCACAAGCGTCGTGAATCACTTCCGCACTGACAGGAAGTCGGCATTCCAGCTTCCGGTCTAATCCCCGTTCTCAGTGAAAATGGCGTTTCCTAGATGTTTACAAGAGCTGCCCAAGATAAGTATCAGTGATGTTCTTCGTATCGTTGATGCCTGGTCCCCTGCTCCGACAAGCACACGTAACAAGGGATTTAAATTGTAAATCTCAAGTTAGCTGCACAACTACGAGGATAAGTAACGTTAGTTTGATCGTTGTGATGTTGCTACCTGTTAGCGGCTAACGCTAGCCTATTAGTTAGCAACGTAGGGATGCGTGATATAACCGGTACACGGTAGAGACGATATAAATTTAGCCTACGATAGAGATCTGTCTTCTACCGGCTAACCGCAGAAAATCAGAGTTGTCCGATTTAATCTTTACTTTTTTTTGTTTAAAACTGTGCATAAGTGGTGTTGAAGTGTACAATCAGAGTTGTCAGAGATAATCGATACTTTTTTTGTGTTGAAAACTGTGCGTACGCGGTGTTAAAGTCTTTTCTTCGAGTGCTAAGTTGCAAAGCTATAAGCTAACTTCGTCCGGCTTGCCGTAGAGTTGCCATCGGACGCATGCGCAGATTTGTTTAAAACTGTGCATAAGTGGTGTTAAAGTCTTTTCTTCGAGTGCTACGTTGCGAAGCTATAAGCTGACTTCGTCCGGCTTCCCGTAGTTTTGCCATCGGACGCATGCGCAAAATGCTACGTTCCGTTGAAAGTTTTTTTTTGTGTGTAAAGTTAAAGTAAGCGTTTGTCAGCTTTAGAGAAACCTGCCCTCAGAACGCTGTGTTGTGTGATTTTACTGCGAGACCCTCTGGTCAAAGCCACAGAGGAAACTGGTTGTCTTGTCAGCTCTCCTTAAAGCTGAAGGAGACGCCCTCTAGAGGGTTGGAGGGTGAAGTGTTTTCAGTGTAAAATTCTGCTCTGTTGTTCGTTTGACAATATTGGAAACTGTTAAGAGTTAACAACATATTCTTTAGTTTAAAACTTATGGCTAAAACTACACAAGATATATTTTGCACTGTTTTGCACTACAAGAAAGAAGCCTAATGCTTGAGTTGTTAATTATTTAAAAACTCTCTGGACCTAGTAGTGAAATTTTCTTAATAGAGATTATTTTGTGGTATAGCAGTTTTCAAAATAAATTAAGGTAAAAGGACACCCTTTTTTATTTCTATTGCAAGTTTTATACCAAAAACATATCGCGATATATATCGTTATCGCCACCATTCACAATACATATCGTGATATGAATTTTAGGCCATATCGCACATTCCTATAGCAACGCAATCATTTTTTTGTATACTCACGTTATAGAAACAGGTTTTCCACACTTAAACGGCTCATATTTTGTGATCATTCTACAGTACTAACATTCTGCTCTTCTCAGTTTGTAGCAGAAATCAGGACACAGGTGAAGTCGTTGTCATCAGGTTCTGTGTTCTTTTACACAGGAACGCCAACAGAACCCAGGTTCCCTGCAGACACACCTGCTCTCAGGTGGTTCTGACACGGTTACCTGACACTGCCGGGTGTCACCTGTCAGCGGCCCGCTCTAGGTCCAAACGGACCCGAGATCAGCTCTGAAACTAGCTGATGTTCCCAGAGGTTAAAGGTCACGACTCAGCTTTCAATGGTCCAGTTCATCTTTAATGAGTCTGAACCAGAATCAGAACCTTTCACCAAAACCCAGATCAACAGGTTCCATATAAAATGTTCCCAGAACGTGGAGCTCAGTTTTCCTACAGTCAACAAGCACATCAAGCACCCTGAGATCATCCGATCAGATGTTGTTGGAGGTTCCAACAACACGTCTGAAGCTCCGAGGAGATCGGGCGTTTTCAGTCATCGGCCCCAAACTTTGGAACAACATTAGACAGGCTCCTCCATTCACATGTTCAAATCCCTGATAAAAACACATCTGTTCTCTCTGGTGTTTCATTCTGTGTGAGCTGACTTAGTGTATATTTGGTGGAGTGGTGGCGCAGTGGTTAGAGACAGTGGGCCTGTGATCGGAAGATCGCCGGTTCAAGCCCCGGTACAGACATATAAAAATGTGGGTGGAAAAAGGTGCAACACCCACACCTGCCTCCACCCTCACTCACCCCACCCTGGGCCCCTGAGCAAGGCCCTTAACCCCCACCATCTGCTCCCTAAAGTCAGAGTCAGAGTCAAAGTCAGAGTCAGATATTCTTTATTGTCATTTGCACCGCATGTGGTACATGTGATGAAAACGAGATTATGTACACAGGGTCCCAGTTACATCCAACAACAAATGCAAGAGAAAAACAGTAATAACATCTAGAATTAACTAAGAAAAACATCAACTAGTAATACACCTTATTCTTGGGGGTGTCACTGTAGAAGCGATAATGTGTCGTACTTCCGTTTGACCCCGGAAGTAGAATTTTTGCATTGGCTCCTCGTTGTTTGCTTGCTAATCTGCGCGCATCGTAGAAGTTCTGTTAAAGTTCTGTTTTCTGTTATTTTGAGCTAATATTGTCACGAAGATGTCTTGAGGAGCTCGGGTACCTGTTGCGCTGTTCGTGGCTGTACGAATAATCAGACGAAGCTGAATTTGTGGCTGCAACTAGTGTGTGTTGAACAGGCTCCGATAAGAAAAACCTGCATCCTTCTTTGTGGCTGGGCTACGAGAAACCACCTGAAAAAAGTCACCGTATCCTCCAGAGGATCGAGAACACCAGGTATGATTTAAGAGACAGCTTTTAGTGTTATGATTTTATGTAGTCAGTGATTAAATGATACTAATATTTTCGTTCATAACTGGCAAATAAACACACGCACCTATATGTATGCTGTGTGTGCGTTTATTTATACATATCTATCTATATATCTATATATATATATATAATATAGGTGTGTGTTTATATATATATATATATATATATATATATATATATATATAATATAATATAGGTGTGTGTGTGTGTGTGTTCATAAATGAACCCTAATGTTTGTATAATGTACTTTTACTTTCAGATGGGCTTGATGAGAGTGTGGAGCTGCTCAACACCACCAGTCACATGCAGCATGACTGTTGGAATGTGGATTGACATAATGTCAGAACAAACCAACGACCTTATTCTATGGTTGCCCCGTGAAACAATTAAAGCAACATGTTTTGCAGAAAGCTAAAAACTTGGACTCCAGAAGTGAATCATACATGCAAATAACACTGTGAAATATTTATTGGCTGTTTCTCCCTCTGGAATAATCATGTTTATTTCGATGCTTATGGTGGTAAATGCAGTGACAGGTATATAACACAGAACTCTGGGTTTCTGGACTATCTGCGTGCTGGAGATGAGGTGATGGGTGATCGTGGTTTCACAGTGAGGGACCTGCTGCAAGAGCTATGGTGTCAATGTAATCGTTCCAGCATTCACACGCAAAGGATGCCAGCTTATTTCAAGTGAGAAGTGAGAAGACATTAAATGTAAACATTTTTCTCAAACATGTACAGTACTGGTGTACTTGCTGTAAACGTAACACAACTCTTAACATGTTTTTTAAAGGATGCAATGTTAACTATATTACATTAGAAAAGTATTTGCTAAAATGATTCATTTGTTATGTACAATAGTTGACTGTTAACCTTCTTACAAGGTTAGGTTTTTGTGTGCACTATATCAGTTAATTTTGGATTAAACTACTGTTTCTATCTAAATATCACTTTTGTCATTATCAAGTTTTTAAAGATCGTTTCCTGTCTATTTCATTATGTTTTCATTTACTGTATTTTATTAAAAGTTCTCAAGGTGCTTCATTTGTGAATCAGTAAAGTCTTTGTCAAAAGAAATGTCAAGCTCCAGGTGCTCAGTTGGTGTCCAGATAAACATCTTGCAGCTCAAAAGTCCAAAGCAACATCATTGTTAGCTGGACCTGGAGATGTGGATTTTAATGCTTAGACTGGGCTTTATGTTTGTTTAAATAAAGTGTCCCACCTCTCTTAACATAACAGGACCAACCTTGTTAATGTGAAGATACTAATAAGCTTCAGAGCTTTTCAGATTGCTCATCGCTTCGCCATCTGAAGCAACTGTCAAAGTAGCTAAGTATGCTAGTAGCTAAACATGCTAGTGTACGTTATTTTCGGCCACTTCTTCAAGTCGTCCTCCCACCCCTCAACAGCTGTAGGTAGCGGTAAAACAATATCTCTACATTTGAGTTGTGATAGTTTGTGTTCCCACATATTTTATGACCTAAAACCTCTGACGAAAACCGGTTAGCGCGTTGCTAGCGTGTAACAAAAGTGCCGGTTCTGACTTTCGGCGGAAGTCGTTCACATAATTCGCGCAAGGCATCATGGGGCGTAGGAATAAGGTGGATACACTAAGCCTAATATAGTGGAAAGAAAAACATCATTATAAACAGCAGCACGAACATGAGTCTGTATGAGCAGATGGTCACAGATGAACACAGCAACAAGAAAACAGATCAGTATCAGCATGATGTGATATTTTGCAGTGATTATTCTTATTATTTATTTATTCATGAGTCTAACAGCCTCAGGGTAGAAGCTGTTCCTCAGTCTAGTGGTTCTACATTTGATGCTCCTCAACCTCCGTCCTGAGGGGAGTGGGGCAAAGACAGGTCTCTCTTGAAAATGAGTTGTTGTGGCTCAATGAGACTACCTGCATAAATAAAGGGTAAATAAATAAATAAAATAATATATTTTAGCCTGTGTTTTCATTTTAATGCTGTTCTTACCTGTATTTTCCGGAATATAGGTTGCAGCTTTTTATCATTTTTGCATGCCCTGCGACCTATATTCAGGTGCGACCTATTTATGGCTTTTTATAAAATACAGGTAGTCCCCGACTTACGAGCGCTCTGACCTACGAGGTTCCGGACTTACGAGCTGGCGAATTTTTGGAAAAAACGCAAAAAATACCGAGTTTTTCTGTGTTTTTTCACCACAGTTCGTTAGCTAAACATGTGGACACACGTTTCCGATCATTTTTATGCACTCGTAAGCAGTTTTTCGATGAAAAACGAGTGTTTGTAGTCGCGCTAGCAAAACCGTTCCAACTTACGAGCGAAATTCCGGACTTACGAGACACGTGGCGGCCGTTCCAAGTTACGAATTTTCGCTTTACGAGCGCCTCGGAGGAACGGAACTTGCTAGTAAGTCGGGGACTACCAGCTGATTTGTAATCATTTATTAACAAAAATTAAACTGAGACACACTCTTACAATTTTTATTTTTTATTCATTTTACATTTGTTAAAAGAAAAAACCTTCTTACATGCAATATTTAAAACAAGAAAAAACATAAAATGAAAGGTGGCAGGAAGAAGAAGAAATCAAATTTAGGTGTTTATCCTGCTAAGATTATTCATTTATTAAAGAAAAGTTCAGCTCAGGCACATATTTGCTATAATTTTTATCAAACAAATAATTGTTTTTAAGTGTTAACCTTCTTAAAAGCCTTGCTGTGCGCGCCTGTGGAAGAGACATTTGCAGCAGAGCTAAACACGGTCCACATTTTGACTTAAGTGCGACCTATATTCAGGTGCGACCTATATTCAGGTGCGACCTATATTCCAGAAAATACGGTATACATTTTTTGTTATATTTTTACTGCTGTTAATTTCTCTACTTTCTCCGCAAGCTGAAAAGAGCTGGAGCTTCAACCTCCATCATGTGCACCTTCTACAGAGGTGCCATAGAAAGTGTCCTGACCAGCTGCATCACTGTGTGGTTTGGTGCATGTACTGCATCCTGCCGAAAGAGCCTCCAGCGCATCGTGAGAGCAGCTGAGAAGATCGTCGGCACCTCCTTCCCATCACTGCAGGACTTACGCCAAATTTACACTACATGCGGTCCGGCCCCGCCCCGCTCCGCAGGTCGCAGCTGAGCGAGTCCAGTTTCCACTTCCTCCGCTCAGCTCAGGTCCGCCTGCATGCGCCGCTCCGAGACGCATGCGCAGGAATTGCGAGATCGCGCGATAAATCAAGTGATAAATAAATAAGTCAGAACAAAACAATTCATTCGGTGGAAGAAGGAGAACAACAGTAGAGACTGCTGCCTTGATCTTCTCTCGTAAATGAGCGACAGGACATGGTTTGAGCAACAGAGTCAGAGAGTCAGAGTCAGAGAGAATTTATTGTCATTTGCACCGCATGTAGTACATGTGTTGAAAACGAGATTATGTACACAGGGTCCCAGTTACATCCAACAACAAATGCAAGAGAAAAACAATAATAACATCTAGGATTAACTAAGAGAGACATCAGCTAGTAATACACTAAGCCCTAATGTAGTAGAAAAACATCATTATAAACAGCAGCACGAACATGAGCAGATGGTCACAGATGAACGCAGCAACAAGAAACAGATCAGTATCAGCATGATGTGACATTTTGCAGTGTTTATTCTTATTATTTATTTATTCATGAGTCTGACAGCCTCAGGGTAGAAGCTGTTCCTCAGTCTAGTGGTTCTACATTTGATGCTCCTCAACCTCCGTCCCGAGGGGAGTGGTGCAAAGAGTGAGTGTGCTGGGTGAGTGAGGTCTTTCATGATGCAGGTGGCTCTTTTTCTGCATCTGGAGGTGTAAATGTCTGTGATGGTGGGGAGACTGACTCCCACAGACTTCTGTGCAGCCTTCACCACTCTCTGCAGAGCTTTTCTCTCTGCAACTGTGCAGCCTCCATGCCACACGTTGATGCTGGAGCACAGGACGCTCTCCACTGCACACCTGTAGAACGAGGTGAGGACTGGGCTTCTCAGACCGGCTCGTCTCAGCCGTCTGAGGAAGTAGAGTCTCTGATGACCTTTCTTGATCAGGCTGGTGGTGTTATTGCTCCAGCTGAGGTTATCATTCATGTGTACACCCAGGTATTTGTAGCTGGAGACCACCTCCACCGCAGATCCACCTATATACAGTGGGGTGTGGGTGTGTTTGTTCCTTCTGAAGTCCACAATCATCTCCTTCGTCTTCTTCACATTCATGTGAAGGTTGTTCTCTTTGCACCAGCTCTCCAGATGTTCCACCTCCTGTCTGTAGCTGGATTCATCATTATCTGTGATGCATCCCACCACAGCTGTATCATCTGCAAACTTAACAATATGACAGCCTGGATGTGTGGCTGTACAATCATATGTGAGCAGAGTGAACAGAAGAGGGCTCAGCACACATCCCTGAGGAGAGCCAGTGCTGAGGGTGATGGTGGAACAGGAAGTGATGTATTACATTTCAGAATAAAATACATTTCAGAATAAAATACTTTATTTATTTATTTATTTATTGTATTGCGTTTGTAGGCGTAGTCATAAATGATAGTTTGACAGCATTTTTGTACAAATAAATCCGTATAGAGCTAGGATTAAGTCCGCCCGTGGTGATTTTATTTTGTAAATACGGAAGTTGTGCTCGTTCCTTTTCCTGTTGGTGCGACGTAATCTTTGAAAGTTGACTCCGGCACAGCTCCGGCATCCGGCAGAAATAGGATGGATTCTAATTTTGACGGACTGCCGTCCGCTCACCGCTGCTCGCCGCCGCCGTGCGGAGCCAGTGTAAACTCTGTCATTGATTATAATGGGTGCGTATTTGCTGCGGAGGTCGGACCGGAGCGGGGCGGAGCCGGAACGCATGTAGTGTAAATTTGGCGTTACACAGCAACCGCCTCACTCGGAAAGCCCTCTGCATGGCAGGTGATCCCACACACCCACTACACAGCTGCTTCAGACTGCTGCCATCAGGGAGGAGACTGAGGAGTCTCCAGGCTCGAACCAGCAGACTGAGAGACAGCTCTGTTCATCAGGCAGTCAGGATGCTAAACACTCTGCCTGCTCTGCCTCCCCTCCCATTTGAACTGCCTTAACACAAAAACTTTCTCACACATTACCACTCAACACAAAGATTTTAACACTGGACTCTGTGTCATCAAACGGGTTATTCACTAAACTCTCGGTCATGTGCTCATTCAGTTTGCACTACTTCTCATATTTGCACTAATGTTTGTATTACATCACTGCCTATAGTCATACTACTGTTTACATTCACTGTTTACATATATTAATACTGTTTACATTTATTAATACTGTTTACATTTATTACTACTGTTTACATTTACACTACTTTTATATCTACACTACTGCTGATACATATACAGTATTCTCTGACTAGCCTTATTTAAGGATGCCCAATGTGCCTTACTGCATATGCCACTTTGCCTCTATACCAACATCAACTACCTCATACATATACTGTGTACATTAACTCATATGCTGCTTTGCCACTCTTTGCAAATGTCAATGCTAGAACCTTCAGTTTATTTTATAGATATACTTTTTATACTTTTTTATACTACTATGCAAAAACTCAGGACAGTATTACACTTTTATTATTTCATTTTATGCTTATGTTCATTAAATGTTTAGTGTTTTAGTGTTGGTGTAAATTTTCATACTTTTATACTACTATGCAAAAACTCAGGACAGTGTTACACTTTTACTATTTTATGCTTATGTTTATTAAATGTTTTAGTGTTTAGTGTTTAGATGGTTACTGTTGCACCGAGGGACTGAGAGAAACGCAATTTCAATCCTGTGTATGTCCTGTACATATTGCAGTTCTGACAATAAAGTTGACTTTGACTTCATAGTTTTTACCATTAGTGCGTGTTACGGTTTCTGTCAAAAAAATTAATCTCTTATGTTGTTTGTTAAGCACTTTGATAACAGTTTCTGTTTTAAACTGTGCTATATAAATAAAGATGACTTGACATCAAGGGCCTACCTGTCGGAGGGGGCGGGGCCTGCTCAGGTGAATTTCTCCAGGTGATTTAAAACAGTCAGGACTTTTAATTAGACCTCTAAAGAACTAAACACCATCTTGTTTTTAGATTCTCCAGTGTTAAACTCCCTGATCAGGTGATCTGGGTTTGGTTCTGCAGGAGCCCGTGTGACGTCATCAGTGCAGGTGTGTTACCTTGCAGGGGAATGGCAGCGCCGAGGCCACCTTCTCCATGGCCAGGTTCCTGCAGCTGGGGCTGAGCGGGCCGCGGCACGTCGGGCAGCAGCTCAGCTTCTGGCGGCACGGGTTGCACACCAGGTGACCCGCCTGGCACTGCAGGATGGGCGGCAGCACGTAGTCGAAGCACACCGGGCACTCGAACAGGGCCGTGAGCTCCGCGGGCTGCCCGGGGAGGCCCGCGGCGGCGGGAGGCAGCAGGCAGGCGGCGGAAGAACCCGACCCGGCGACGGCACCGGCCGCTGCGGCGGCGGAAGTGGCTCCTCCCGGTCCCCCGTGTTTTCCTCCGCCCGCTTTGCCGCCTCCGAGTCCTCCACCTCCGGCAGAGGACGGGCGGCTCATCGCTTCCAGCTGCGGTCCGGTGTGTGCGAGCGGCGTGGCGGGCGGTGCCGTCATTTACTATTTACAACCGGACGTCCCTCCGGGCCGAGCGGACTCAACATGGCGGCTTCTTCTTCTTCTTCTTCTTTGGTTTTTAACGGCAGCTTGCATCCATCATTGTTGTTGCACCACTGCCATCTCTTGGTGATTATTTATTTATTTATTTTCTCATTGAGTCCAGTATTATTTAAATAACGAAATATCTTTCTTTTCCCTTCATCACTACTCTTCTTCTTCTTCTTCCGTGAGGTTTAACGGCAGCTTACAACCTTCCGGTGTATTACCGCCTTCATCACTACTCAGCTGAGCAGCCACATTTTCAAACTTCAGTTCCCTATTCAACATGGCGGCGGCTCGTTCGTTGTCAGGGTTGCCAGATCTCCAGACCGAAAGAAGCGATCAGCTCCTTCAAAACAAGCACAAACAAGCGACTCGCTCCTTCAAAAAAGGCCCAAAGAAGCCCAGCTGGCAACCCATCCCATTGTGTAAAAAAAAAGGCCGTTTTAAACAGTGTATAAACATATTTATTATGGCATTACATATAACCAGCAAAATTATACATTAAAGAACGTATTCAGTCTAAAAAATAAAAATACATTTTGCATTTTTATACAGCTGGTTTGTCATGTGTACAAATTAAAAAATAAAATTAAACTGCAAAGTCAACAAAACAACTTTCTTTATACTGATGCTCAATGAAGCAGGTAGAAAATAAACAGCATACAGGCAGGAAAAAACTTTGATTTCTTAAAACTCTGTTTAAAAAAACTGTGTTAGCGTCGTCTTGTCTAGACAAAGAATAAAGAACAGAGACAAAGAATAAAGAACAATGTTGCATTCGCGTGTATGTTACACCGTTGAAAATGATGGGCCTGGTCACTTCTGGTGTAGCATATTTATTTAGTTTTAACTGTGAACAGAAAAGCGCAACGGTTACAACTGCTAACTAACAGAGCGTCAAACTCTGCTACACAACAGCCCACAAATGGCACAACAGTAAACAGACACACAGTCAGGGCCGGATTTAGGAGGATGGGGGCCCCTGGGCTTGAGTCATCTTGGGGGGCCCATATATATATACCGGAGTGTGTGTGTGTGTGTGTTGTGTGTATATATATTATATATATATATATATATATATATATATATATATATATATATATATATATGTGTTTGTTTGTTTGTTTGTTTGTTTTGCTTTGGTTCAGATGATGAGCAGAAAATGACTGAATAGTAAGTTTTCACAACTTACAACTTTAATATGCCAGTTGTCACAAACTACAAACAACCCTGAACTGGTTAAATACAAAACCACATGTTAGGGTTTGAAACTAGAATATGATGCTTCCATCACAAAATAAAATCACTGAATAGCTATTGTTGCCTGGACTTCAACACAAACTTCCCTGCAACACGCTTGCAGCAACTTCATTTTTTCTCTTCCCTTGTTTCTTCACCTGGTTTGGGGGGCCCCAGCTCCATTTCTTCTACAGCCGCCCCTGCTTTCTCCTACACCAGCTCCTTTGCCTCCGTTCCTGCACTTTTTATTTCTCCATTCACCTCCACCTCCACTTTCTCTTCCTTATCACCAGCGGTGGGTGGGGGACCGGCTGCGCGCACCCCCCCCTCCCCCGCCGGCAGCGGGAGGGGACCGGCCGCACCCCCTCCCTCCCCCGCCGGCAGCGGGAGGGGACCGGCCGCGCTGAAGCGAATAAAAGATAAAATCATCCAGTTTTACATAAAACCTAACAAGAACAGTTTTCTCCTTTGTGAGACAACGTGTTTGAGACTATCCGTTCACAAAAAAAAACTTAGGGGGCGGGTCCGGAGGCTCTGGGGGCCCCTAAAATTCCGGGGCCCCGGGCTCAAGCCCCTGCAAGCCCCTGCATAAATCCGGCCCTGCACACAGTATTCACTTTTAACGTCACTGTACATCCACCCCAACACATCTTCCTTAACCAAACCCATACAATACATATACTGTATTTTGTTTATGATTCAGCTTACCTGTGAACAGAAAAGCGCAACGGTTACAACTGCTCCTAATATCTGCTGTAAGCTGGTTTCCTGCAACGGCTGGTTTTCTCTGCCTAACAGAGCGTCGATCTCTGTTCTATAAGGCACTGAGCGCCCTCTGATGGCGAAACCCATACATTACAAGGCACAATGAATTATAACGCTAGTTTGTCTGGTCAGTAATCTTTAGCAAACAAATAAAATGGGGGGCTACTATTTTCATGCCTTGTTCTCTTTCATAGTGCCACACTCTCCCCCACAAAATTAAATGTCTCCTGACATTTCTGATTACATATTACTGTACATTAAAACTTAGCATTAACACAGTCCCACAGCCCATGGTCTCCAGAAGGTATTACTCTCAATAACCTGAGTCTTAGTCACCTTGCAGTCCCTCTGAACCAAGGTAGGCTGACCTAAAGTGTCATAACTCAATATAAGTGGTTTTTTACTTTGTCTATGGGGTCGCTTTCTCACAGAGTCAGTCTCACCTTTGTTGGCAGCTGAAATGTCAATCACTGCCTCACCGCTCTCTGACCTTCCAAAGTCAATGTCAGAGTGTTCCTCTTCGCTCTGTAGTGGCACATCCTCTTCGCTCTGTAGTGGCACATCCTCTTCGCTCTGTAGTGGCACATCCTCTTCTTGAACATGAAGACTTGGTTCAGGCTGGAATGGCGCTGCCAAGGGGTTGAGCGGAGTCTGCCAATGTCTCCCTGGAGTCTTCCTGAGGTACCACTGGTATGTGCTACTGTCCTCATCATCTGATGTGTCACCATTTCCTGGATGCTGCTGTGCACATGGACGTCTCAGCCTTTTCTTTGTAACAGTTGGAGCATCTTTTTGGGGCTTAACAGTCTGTGTTGGTGGCTTTTCTAGTGGTAGGAAGTCACAGGGTAGTAGGAGATTCCTGTGCACCACCTTGTCTCTCCCTTGACCAGTTTCAGGACAGATCCGATACACTGGGCTGTCATCTGTTTTCCTCTCCATCACTTTGTAGACCTGGTTCTCCCAATAAGACTGGATCTTTGCAGGTCCACCTCTTGGAGTGAGGTTTCGGAGAAGAACTCTGTCACCAGGCTGAAGATCTCTCCCTTTAACTCTTCTGTCATAGTATGTTTTTCCTCGAGCAGCTTCCTTCGTAGCCGTTTCAGAAGCTACTGTGTAGGCCTCCTGCATTCTCTTTTTCCAGCAGCTAACATAGTCATCATAGTCCATATGAGTTTCATCTTCCCTCAGATTGAA